>CAUYON010136820.1:0-22225 GCA_963573935.1 Arctocebus calabarensis | reverse complement strand
AATGGATTTCTTGCATCTGGCTGCTTTTAGAATCTTCTCCTTCATGTTAACTTTAGTGAAATTAACTACAATGTGCCTGGGGGATGTCTTATTCGGGTTAAGTCATGCTGGGGTTCTGAAACTATCTGCTATCTGAATTTCAGAGTCTCTAGGTATGTCTGGAAAATTCTCTTTCATAGTCTCAAGAAGAAGAAACTCTGTGTCATGTAAAGCCAGTTCGTCGCTTTCAGGTATCCCTATAAGATGAATATTGGTTTTCTTTGAGTTATCACAGAGATCTCTGAGAGAATGATCCGTTTTTGCCTTCCATTTCTCTATCTCTTTGAGCATTTGGGAGCGTTCAAAGTCTCTGTCTTCGATGTCAGAAATCCTTTCTTCTGCTTGTTCTATTCTGTTGCTGAGGGCTTCTACTGTATTTCTCATATATTTGAGGGTTGCAACTTCTTGTCTCAATGTGTCAAGATCTTTGGTCATTTTGTCTTTGAATTGGTTGAATTCTTGAGACATCTTTTGTATTAATCCTATAATCTCTACCTCCATCTTTGTTTCCATTTTATTAATCTTGTTTGCAATCCAGATTCTAAATTCGATTTCAGACATCTCCGCTATCTGTTGATGGGATCGTCTGGATTGGATGGTTTGTCATTTTGGGGGGGAGTTGCACTGTTCTATTTATTCATGTTGCCAGAGTTTTTCCGCTGGTTCCGCCCCATGTTTGTTTTTCAGTTTTTATCTATATGAGCAGGTCAGTGAAATTGGACTGGAAACTTCTACGGTTGGTGGTTGACCAGCCCTCTACCTAGGAACTGGGGTGGTGACTGCAGCCTTTACAGTTCAATAGTTCCAGACCAATTGTAAATGCAGACAATCTGGATTCTGGATGAGTTAAAGTTCTAGACTTCCAATCCGGGGTAGGGGGTGGACTGAAGGATCAAGGTGGTAAGGAAAACATTTACAACACCAATCACATTGAGAGCAAATAGGCTAATACACTCATAAAAGGGCTATCAGACACACAAGCCCACAGATGAACCCACAGTCAGAAACATTGACATACAGACAAAACATAACAATCAATCAAAGAACAACAGCTAAGAACAACAACAAAAAAAGAATTCTATGATAAAAATGATACTTGTAAAATACTTGAGAAAAGGTAAAAAGAAAAGCCTCTAATAAATATGATGAAAGCACTCTTAAAAGCTATAAGAAGGGAAGAAGCAGAAGGGGAGAGAGAACAATGAAATTAAAACAGGAGAGGAAGAAGAAATGAGAATAGAAGATAATAAAAATAGCCTAAGAAAAGAAAGTGAAATAAAAAATTATTTAACAATGGCACCTCCAAGAAAAGGATATCAAAAAAAAAAACCAACCTCAAAAATATTGTTCTTGTATATATATGGAAATAAAGGTCTTTATGTATGCAGTTGACGTCAACTTAAGTGGAGTTAATTTATAATGCAATATACTTTGTGGACACCAGATGGCATTGTGAGTGGTTCTCAGGCTTATATGTGATTCACCAATCATATTGTTGCTATGGTAACCAAGTGTGGCCAGTCGCCATTTTTGGAGTTTCTCCATCTGTTTGCGTTGGAAAACGTGCTTTACTTTGGGTGCTCAGCTCCAAACAACATTCCCATCCTACCTCCAACCTTGGTGCATGAGTCCACTAGTCCCAAAACTCTCCGCTCTGCCCTCCCGCTCTCTCGCAATCTGGCAACTGCAATCAGCTGTGAGAGGGGCGCTCGCAGCAGCTGCAGGAGAGGGGCTCACGGTGGTGGTGGGAGAGGGGCTTGCGGTGGCTATGCTCGCAGTGACCACAGTGGCTGGAGGGGAGAGAGCTCCCACTGGGCTGTTGCTGCCACTTTGACCTGCTGCATTTTCTCCAGCTGAAGTGCTCAGGGCCCTCTTCGTCAACTTCCACAGCTCAAAGTGTCTTTTCCACACCCTGGAATCCTGCGCCCCCTGCACAGTCATGCCTCACCAGGATTCTCCACCTAGGATAGCGCTGACGGATCACCTACTCCCAATGTTCTGGGGGAAAGGTGCTCGCCATTTTGGACATTTCAATATGTCTGTTTCCGGCAGGGTCCCGTCCCTTCAGCTCACTTGGGCAGCCCTGGACTCTGTGGATCCTAGTAGCACCCCTTTCTGGTCGTCAAACTCTGAAATCCACACTTCGGTGGAATTTTCTCCAATTAGGGTTTTTGCTGTCCTCCCTGTGGGAGGGGCCGGCTGCCCCGGGGCAGGGGGAAATGGTTTACAGCAGTTTCTGCGGTTATGAACTATATTTCAAACACAACAATCCATCAAATCGCTGTGCATCTCCAGCTGCCCTTCCACTCCAATAATTCACACGGGGAAAGATCCAGAGCTCCCTTCCTCTCACCTGCTGACCGGGGAGAGATGGGCTATAGGACCATCTCCTCCGCCATCTTCCTACCGCTCTGCGGGCCATAGTTTGAGGACCCCTAGTCTACAGTGATCGTGAAGGACTCTGAAGCAAGATTTGACTTTCTTTCTTTAATTTTTATTAAATCATAGCTCTGTACATTAGTGCAATCATGGGGCCCAATGTGCTGACTTCATATACAATCTGAAACATTTTCATTGAACTGTTTAACATAGCCTTCATGGCATTTTCTTAATCACTATATGAAGACATTTGTATTCTGCATTTAGTAAGTTTCACCTGTACCCTTCTAAGATGCACCATAGGTGTGGTCCCACCAATCGCCTTCCCTCAACCCATCCTTCCTCCTCCCTTCCCCTCCCTTGCCCTTTTTACCATATTCTTGTGCTATAATTGGGTTTTGGCCTTCATATGAAAGCTATAAATTAGCTTCATGGTAGGGCTGAGTACATTGTATACTTTTTTTCCATTCTTGAGACACTTTGCTAAGAAGAATATGTGCAAGATTTGACTTTTAAAATAACTAAATACTTTTTCAACAAGTTAATCTCTCAAGCAAAAGCCGAAGGTCCTAAAATTGGCCATGCCTAAGTGTAAACAAAGATGTCATAGCTCTGTTCTATGAGGAAGATGTGTTCACACAGCAAACCACCCCAAATGTAATCTGTGTCATCAGCACTGATGTCAGAAAATCAACACATATCAACATGAACCATGCTCCAAAGGAAAAGTGATGGTACTGGTGGGAAGTGTGTGCTCAACGCCCACGGACACACGCACGATACGTGCTCATAAGAGGGCATCTCTTCTAACGTACCCATGTGAACATGAGAACAAATTAAAGTATCAGTTCCACGATTGTTTCAGTCCTTCTTGCTCTTTTGGTTTCTCCATTGCTGTCATTCAGCACAGATCTTCTGCTGTGTCGGGGCTATTAGACTGGTCTGAGGACAGAGAATGCACCAGTATCTGCAGATTCTGGAATAACAGCAAGTAGCAAACACAGCCACACTTTCCTCAGTCAATCCCTTGTTACCATGAGGCAGCTCTATTTCCCTCCCCCACCAAAAGTTGGGACAGATATCCAAATATATCTTTCTGAAGTCATCTCTGTTCACACTCCAGAGGGTGTGGCTGAGGAACAGAAATGGACTCATTTCACACAGCTCCTATCTCAGCAGATCTCCATGTAGGCATGGAGAAGCACAAGGTAGACACATCCTGCTCCAGCAGTACTGATCTTTGAGATTTATAAGAAGCCATTATCTAGATATCTACAGGTATCTCATTATCTACAAAGAAGTGTACAAGATAGAGAACCTGACAAGTGTTCACACGACTTTGGCATCAAGCAAGTAGGCAAGTGTTTCTGCTACTGAATATAAATTAAGTAAGCAACAGCCACTCAAACATTATGCTAAGCAAATGCATCTACTATCTGTTCTGCATCTGTGGTTTCTCTGAAAACAGAATTAAACCAAGCCAAAAAACTCAGCTACCTCTGAAAGGAGCTAGTCTTTCTAAAATGCTTAGAACACTCCTGGCAATGCCATTACAGAGGCTGTTTTTGATGCTTCAAATTGACCTTTCATTTAGATTTTAAACAGCTTAAAAAAAATATTGGAGCTAGACTGCCTGGGTTTGTAGCCTGGCTCTATTTCTTATTAGCTGTAGGACTTCAGGTAAGGGACTTCCTCCATCTGTAGCTCAATGTTCTTATCTGTAACTTGAGGATAAAAGTACTATCTATGTTGCAGTAGTTAGGAGGATGAAAAGTGTTAATATCTATAAAGAATTTAGATTGATCCAAGTCATATGTGATCCATAAATAAAACTTATTATGGTATATTCGATTAAGCAGAAACACACAAAAAAATCTTTGAGAAGAATTTGATAAAATACTTTAAAAAATAAGTTTATTATAACTAACGAATATAAAATCTGACAGATGTTTTCAAACATTTTTGCCAAAAAAGTAAAACCCTCCCAACACCCCTTCCCACAAAATATAAGAAATTGGACAGATAAACAATATAAACCTAAAAATGAAATTCTCATTCCAGCAGTTGATCCTAAAAGGTCTCAACACATCATATTCTAAGAAAAGATCCATTAAATTGGAAGTCAGCAAACCACAGGACACTTGTACTTCCATTTGCTTTCTACTGTCATTATGATGCTCATTCAAAATGCTCACAGATAAAAACAGGAATGTGTAATACTGCGTGTGACAGATAATCAAAGTGCATGAATGTATGAAACCACAGACATATACAGGAATACTGGATGTGGAATTAAACACTGACTTAACATTAATTCAAGGAAGTCTATGTACATTTTAGCCTTTGGCATCTGGTCTAACATGTTTCTTCTTATTATATAGACATCAATTTCTTAAATCTATCAACCAGAATAAATTTATCTGAACACATTTCTCATCTGACACAGATTGTCCACAGCCGATTTCACATGAGGTAGTTGGGCTGTTCAATGACATTCTAGTGAAATTCTCATGACACGTGGAAATTATACATTAAACATGCCATGAAACCGGCTCGTTAGCTTTCTAGAAGCAACAGGATACTAGATCACCCTTCTCATCACCACTGACTCTGGATACACGTATAAATAGACACACACACACACATACACAGGAGTCTGAGTGGATGAAATCAGCTTTGCAAAGGGTACCAACCAACTCAGAATGGTTCCTGTGTATAAGGTACAAGAAGGAAATACTGACCACGCTTTAAAATATATGAAATATTTAAAACAAGCAGGGTATTGTTCTTATGTTCTCACATAGCTTAGCTGAAAACATTTGTTCACTCTGAAAGAGAAGTGATTAATAAGGTAACCAAAGAATTTTGAAAACTTTTTCATTGGAGACTGGTGGTATTTTTTCCTTTTAATTGAAGGCTATACATAAACAGCAGAGGAGAAAGATCAATGCATGCATCACCTGCACAAGGTAGGCACGTCAGTGACTGTGGAATCATGCCCTGGACCGCCTGAACGTGGCAGTGCAAGAAGAAATCATGCGAATGGTCACTGTGCATGGGACTGACTGAGACAGGATGGAACTGGTAACGCTTACAGGGAAGGTTTAATAAACAGTATGTTTATGAAATGCTGAACGGACCCCTAACAACCTTGTAATAGATAAACAGTCTTAAAATACCATTAAGACAGTTAATACAATTTTTATGTCATTACTATGAAAGCCCTGAGTAAGCAACTGCAAATTACAGAGGGACACAGAGAAGGAGAACATGGTCCTCAACGCAGCCTTCTGTGTACACGTCACAGGGACACAGGTGTTCCAGACTGAAGTCTGCATATGAGCTGTGTCCGATTACAAAGTCAGGCCCTCTCACACCAAACACAATAGCTCAGCTAACAGAACAATGGCTTAAAATACATTTAACTTACTTAAAAACTCTACATTTAAAATTTTTTAATTTTAGAAAGGTTGATAGTTTGGCTTAAGAAAAATAATGAAACATAAGGGTGGGAGTGACATAAGGGTACTACTTGTAAACCTGTGACTAATATCAGAAGCAACTGGTTTTAATCAATGACCCAGAAATGCACCATTATATAATCAAGTTCTTGTAAGACATGGTAGTTCAAGAGGAAAAAACATGACAACTTTTCCTCCAGAAAGTTTCCAAAATGCTTCACATCCTCATTTACTGCTCATGACCCTCTGACTCTATTGCCTTATCTGATATTTTTTCATATGTATGATTTTTCATACTCAATTAGGTTTCCTTAATAAGAAATCTCTTACTTCAGTTGTTTCCGCACTTCACATTTAGTGAAGAAAGTGTACTTTACTTATTAGTCCTTACCACATATTTCTCATTTTCCAAAAGCATAAAGTTGAAAGCATTTTCAGAAATATATACGAAAGGAATAACCAAAAGGAGAAGAGTACAAATTTTTCCAGCAGCACTCCTCTAATAATAGGTCACCTCTCCTAACTGTCACAAATGGTGTCCACCTGTTTTCCAGTCACAAATGAGAACAAGAGTTCCTTAAGAAGCTCCTGCAGTTTGGGAGGGAAAACAGAATCCCTGTGGTTATGTAGCTCTGGGCTCCGGAAGAGCTAAATGCTCTGCCTGTGAGTATGTGAAAGGGGAGGACAGATCTAAGAGGGACGAGATCTGGCAGGCTGATGGGGGCACTGCTGGCAATTCTCCCAGCAACAAAGAAGAAAAATCCCTATGGAGTTCAACTATGGAGTTCAGAAATCCCTCATTATGGAATTAATTATGGACACAGGGGGAAGCTCATGTTGAGAATGACATGCAAATAATGATGAGAAGGTACCTTAAGCCACTAACTTACACATCCTAATGAGTACCATCCTTCAGAGTCAATTCCCCAAGGCCATATGTTCAAAATTCTGAGAGCTCCTTTTCTGGAATCCCCTTTCGGAGCTGGACCAAGAGCTGATGAGAAAATCCTCTCCTCCTCATAATTACAAACGGGTTTTGCCCCCAAAAGATATCCTTCCAATTTAACATTTTTCACTAGTATTAGCTATAACAAATCTGATTTGCTTTCAAAGGGCAAAAGAAAGTATTGCCATCATTGAAAGTATTTTGTCTAGTTCAACAAATTTACACAGATTCTTCCAAGTATGTTGTGGGGAGAAGTACAGGTGTGATGAAATTCTGTGTGTGCAAGTGCCTTGTAAGGAAAGGCTCAGCAAAATGTTACTTATTCAAGTCTACTAGTACTTAGAAGACACAGTCCCTCTGTCAGGTTCTCCCTACAAATTATGCTAGAAATGGAATCCTAAAAATGTTCTGAGCAATTAGAGTTTTCTCAACTCTTCTCACCGTCAAGGTGAAAGCAAGCTTAGGTGTCTCAGAAATCTCTGAGCTGTGAAGAAAAAGTTTTACATATCTTTTCTCATTGCTCCCTTCTTGGAAAGAGCTGCAAATCCGTACAAGTTATGACTTTAAAATGGAGAAGCAAACATTGTAGAGCCAGGAGGAAGCTCTCACTGTCCCGCTATTCAGGTCCAGTTGAATTTATTTTTTAATATTAAGTTCAATTTCTAGTTATTTTTATTTAAGGATCCTCATTTTTTACACATCTTAGCAAACTTTCATACATCTCAGGCAAGCTTAGGATGCTCCAATAAGGAAAATACCTATCAAAACACATTATTTTCTTTCTACAGGGTTGGAAAAGGGTAACTGGAAAATAACTTATTTAAGTTATTCAGTCTGCGGATCCGGATTTCCACTGATCCCAGATAATATTAAACCCTTCTTCCCCAGGAAATTGAGTCGGATGTACCTAGGCAGTACCAGTATAAACATGAAATGGCCACAGTGAGCCATCTTTCCTTTTGTGCATATTCAGAGCCTTGGCATCAGAACTGAGGTATTTGCAGAGTACTCACCTCCTCTCTAAAAGACCACAAGAGTCCACCTGAGGGGACAGGGAGCATCAGCAATTGCTTAGAACAATCCTGCTTCACCACATTTACAATCTCCTGGTAGCCTCTCCTCTAAATGGAATGATGCCTAAGGCATCTTCATTCAAAGTATAAGCAAAGACTTGCTGCTTTTTCTTGATCCCTTTTAGGTTGTATCAGGGGCAGGATTCTAAATTATTTCCTAGGCCTGTCACCATATTCATACCAGTCCGAGAAGGAGATCCATATTCAGGACTCTCGGGAATGTGAGGAAAACAACACCACACCTCAACAGCTGCCAACGGCAGATGCTAAAATACAAAATATCATTTTAGATTTTCACTCCAGCCTTAAAACATGTTATGTTGCTTTTCTAAGTTTAGGCATTGTCCAGAAGTCTTTGGACAAATTACATGCTTCATTAATTTGTGCTAAATATATGCCCATTTGTTTAAAGACAGGTAAAAAACAAAATCAATCTTGCTTCTTACATGGAACTCTTTGGCTAAAAAGAGAATTCTTTTTGCTCTAGGGATGTGCAGTAGGAATAGCATCATCAAGAGCTGCTCAATTTACTTGAGCAACTTCTACCCCGGCGAGCTACCTGATGCTGGTGTTGCTCCTCCTGTTACTAGAAGGAAGGAGCCTCTACTGGGAAGGCACCCATGGCTTCTCTCCAGTGCACTCTAGGAGGGCTGGTCTACTGAGAGAGGAGGGCCAGAGTCTGGGCATCACACTGTGCAAAAGAATGCACACCCAGCATGGCTTTCTGAAATACTTCAGTCCCATCTTTAACCTCTGACAATGTCCCCAAACTTTTGAGATTGATGAACAGCTAGCTGCATTTAGCATGCTCTGCACTTTTGGTGATTAAGCCAAGACTGATTGGAAAGCAGATTCAGAGCTGTGATCCCTGAAGGAATGCCAAGGCTGGATCCTGATGCTGGTTCAATAAAGAATGCTGCTGAGGAATCTTTCTCTATTCTCACCCTCCATTTACCTATTTAAATGACCTCTTCCTCTTTGGAAAAAAAAAAGGACATCATTTAATGGAATTTGGTAAACTAGAATTTAATCTAATGGCTCTTCCACTCTGTATGCAGAAGAATCATGTGCAGAATTTATCCAAATGCAGATTTCTGAGCCAACCCCGACCTTTTTGGCTCTTTAGGTCAAGATAAGGTCCGGGACCTGCTCTTTGAATAAGCACTTCATATGACTTTGATCAGACAGGGTCCAGATCACACTTGGAAATCACCCAGCTCCTGTACTTATCGATCACATAGCTGTAAGCACATCCCTTGGCCTCTAAACCTTGCTTTTGAAGTAGGGCAATAATCCCTTTGAGTATCATAGTTTCCTTGTGATGTCCAATTAAGATAATGCACAGGAAACATGCTGGCAAAGGATAGGCACTAGGTAGGTGTCATTGCAAATGACCTCACTGTTCCCACATTGTTCTCTGATGGGTTAGGGGACGATACTCCTCAGAGCCACAGTCCCCTGCCTGCCACCAGGGATGGCACTCCTTGTCCATGTCTTCTCCACTTCTCACAACTTCATGGTCATGCAAATGCCCTGAGCATCTTTATTATACAGGCTCTTATTGCCAAAAGAGCCACGGAGAAGAGGATCTGCTGAAGAATGTCTTGGATAGCAAACTCCACATCATAATAGGTTCTGCAAAGGGGCTTATACTGTCTCTTAGTATCTAGTCTAATTCTAAGCTGGCTGAAACACTGGCTATGAATTATAGTCCTTGATACAAAAATTTGCTCATTTTCAGCTTGGGTTTGGGTGATCCATTACAACTAAAATCTAAAAATAAAACAATACGTAGTAATGGCAAATTCGTTTCTCGAATCTGCTCTTGTAACTAGCTATTGAAGTCTGTAACAGCTATGATTTGGTTTCCAGTAGGCCCAATGAACTGAAATATATAGCACCTTGATTTTTAAACACACAAAACATACATGAATTTTAAAAAATTATATATAAAAGCACTGGTTTAGCCTCCTCCTCGCCACCCCCTGTCCCCCAAGTAAAGGGGTGGAGAGGATTGAGGCTGCTGCTAGAAATTAAGTAGGGCAACAAAATACTCGAGCAAACTTTATTCCCTGAAGTTAAGAGGTGCTGTCCTGCAGCTGTCATACCACCTCGTCAGACTCCAGCCCGTGGACCTCATATAAGGTGTCCAGTATGGCCAGTTGCTTTTCCATGGCAGGAAGGTAAAGGCTGAGGTCTCTCTGCATCCCAATACTGAAAGCTTCTTTCTGGTGGTCACCTTCCTTTATAGTTAACGCAGCCACAAAATCTTCATAGGAAGGAGCTGCCCTCAGAGCTAACTGCAAAAGAATCAGCCATGAGAACCTGCACCTTGTCTGTTTCTCACACACTTATTCTTATGCATGTGCTCACTCTCTCTCTCCAACACACACACATGCACAAGGAGCTGAGAAGAGCAAGAGTAAAGAAATCCGAATAACCTTTTAATTCACGGATTCTTAGAAGCAAAGATGTACTAAACCATCTTAAGGATGAATAACGCCATCAAGTCAGGGAATGTTGAGACTGAGTTTGAGAAAAGCTCCCTTCTAATCCATAGTGTGATCCAGACTATAACCCTTGAATCTGTAGAATCTACCCAAACGCATTTACCATTATGTAAAATTCCATGTGGCTAGCAAGCCCCCCGGGGTACCCCACTCTCCCATCTATATCTCATTTTCATATGCATTTCTCTGCCTATCCAAATTCTCTCACATGAATAACATTTCCTTTCAACCCATGCATATACTTTCTAGAAATGAAGGGAGTAACATTTGTTGTTAGCTTGTACACTGATGCCTTAATGTATTTTATTCCAGTTAATCTTCATAAGAACCATGTACAGTTTGTTTATTTATTTTGAGATAGAGTCTCATTCTGTTACCCAGGCTAAAGAGTCATGGCATTAACCTAGCTCAGAGCAATCTCAAACTCCTGGGCTCAAGCAATCCTGATTCCTACAGATTTCAGTAGAGGCTTTTTGCAGAATCTTGAATTATCATTCCATGGTTGCTTTCCCAATCTTCTGTGTTCTTTGGAAGTCTTTGAGAATCAACCCTCTCCATTTCTGCTATGAGAGAGTGAATGCCATTATCATGCAGTGGCTAAAGCACAGGCTTAGATGAAGCAGACTTGGACTTGAATCTCAGATCTTTCACATATTAGCTTGAGAAATGTAAGCAAAACACTTTACCTCCTAAAACCTCAGCTTCCTTTTCTGTAGAAAAAGATTACTACCACTTTCCTTATTTTAAAGATTAATGGGATATAGTCTGTTGCCTTGCACATGCTACTCAAATAATGGTAGGAAGAAAAGGGAAGAGGAGCATAGAAAATGAAGAGAAGACAGTTACCCAAAGATATAATGTGAGAAAATCTCCCAAAATGAAGGATAAGTCTCCAGATGTAAAGACCTAACCAGGTGCTCAGCACAATGACAGATACAGACCAAAAGGGCACATTGTGAAGGTTCAGAATATGGGGATAAAGGACAGATTCTAAAAATATTCCAAAGAGGACTAGGAACACTTTGTGTGTAGTGCAATAGGAATGACATTAGATTTTACAATATTAATAGTGGAAGCTGGAGGATAATAGAGTAATACCTTCAAAATTCTAAGGAAATATGATTGTTAACCTAGAATTCTATACCTACCTATACCAACACTCTAGAAAAAAGGGTAAAACCAGCAATAGAGATCAATTATCTAGTCTGACTAAAGAGAAACTCAAAGAAGTCAAATGATGGTGAGTTTGTGACCAAGGTGGAGATAGAGCCTGGTCTGGGCCTCAGTTCAGTAGACTGTAACTGTTGGAGGATAAAAGTACACTATTTGGCTGGCAAAAGAGTCAAATTCTTTAGATGTAAATGATGTTTTCCTGTGCAAATGAGATCAGTTAAAATAAATTTGACTCTGCAAATTAGCATATTAGAAAGCTGGGCACAGTGGTTCATGCCTATAATCCTAGTACTCTGGGAGGCCGAGGCAGGTGAATTGCCTGAGTTCAGGAGTTCAAGACCAGCCTGAGCAAGAGTGAGACCCCATCTCTAAAAAATAGCTGGGTGTCGTGGCAGACATCTGCAGTCCCACCTACCGGGGAAGCTGAGTCAAGAGAATCACTTAAGCCCAAAAGTGATTTGAGGTTGCTGTGAGCTATGACGCCATCGTACTCTACAGAGGGTGGACAAAGTGAGACTTTCTCTCAAAAAACTCAATAGACTTTCCATAGTAGGGATGACATGGAAAACAGCAGAGAAGATAGAAGGATTAATCTAACTACAGACTTAACTTCTGTTAAGTAGACCAGGCTATTGCCAAATACTTGACATCATCTTAAAAACCTGTGACATTAATAATTATTGGCAATAATAACTGACACCTACAAAATATTCTTGGGTACTATCTCACTTCTTCGTGACTCAAGTTTCTCTAGTTTATAAGTGGAGGAAATAGTAGAAACTATCTCAGAGTTAGGAGATTCATAAATTTATGTATGTCAAGTATTTAAAACATATAATATATGGTAAGTGCTTGAAATTATAAATTGTGGTTGTAATTCTTGATATTAGACATAGGGATTCTACATCTAGGAACCTATTTTGAGGAAAAAAGAGTGATAGTAAAAAAATGCATATAAACAGATGCTGTTTTATTTCTAAACTTAGAAGCAGCTTAAATTTCTGACAAGATAATCAGGAAAATAAATTATGATACCACCATCCTGGGGAAATACTATGCAGTCACTAAAAATGGTATTTGTTCAAAGCCCTTTATGGCATTTAAAAGTGGTCATGGTAGGCTTGGCGCCTGTAGCTCGGCAGCTAGGGTACCAGCCACATACACTGGAGCTGGACGGTTAGAATCCAGCCCAGGCCTGCCAAACAACAACTACAACCAAAAAATAGATAGGTGTTGTGGCAGGTGCCTGTAGTCCCAGCTACTTGGAAGACTGAGGCAAGAGAATCGTTTAAGCCCACGAGTTTGAGGTTGTTGTGAGCTGTGATGCCACAGCACTCTACTGGGAACCACAAAGTGAGATTCTGTCTCAAAAAAAAAAAAAAGAAAAGTGGTCATGATAGAATCTATTGGAGGAGATATAAAATACAAGTTAAATATAGAAAAAAATTTATATACATATATAAAATAAAAGTATGTACATACACTATATATAGATATAAAACATAAACATCTAGAGCAGAAATATTTACCTAAATAAGTAAACAAAGATATAAAAATAAAAGCAAAGAAAGCAAAACACAAAATGTAAAACTGGAAAATATGCAGTTTTAATTTTTTCTGTTTCTAGTCTTCTATAATTTCTAAAATCTTTCATAGTATAAATTACTATAAATCATGGCTCCGCGCCTATAGCTCAGCAGCTGGGGTGCCAGCCACATACACTGGAGATGGTAGGTTCAAATCCAGCTCGGGCCTGCTGGACAACAATGACAACTACAACAACAACAACAAAAAACATAAATAGGGCAGCACCTGTGGCTCAAAGGAGTAGGGTGCCAGCCCGGTATGCCAGAGGTGGCAGGTTTAAACCCAGCCCCGGGCAAAAATCGTAAAAATAAAACCCCATAAATAGCCAGGCATTGTAGCAGGCGCCTATAAAAAATAAATAAATAATAATAAATTATTATAAATCAGAGAACAGAGTTAAGTTAAAAGTCATTTTAAAGACTCCTGCTTAGGAGTTTCCTAGCATTCAACTCTATGACGCTATATCTTTCCATGGCTACATTTGACTAAGACTGACCTTTCCATGGATGAAAAATCAGAGTCTCACTGCTGACATAAAGAGGCCATTTACCCCTGCTATTTTATAAAGCAGGCTAGGTGACTGCCAGTGGCCTATGATTCCCACATTTGTGTTCTTCCTAGTTTAACATCCTGGGAGGGTGGTGGGTAACCAGAGCCAAAACACTTGAATACAAACATCTTCACAATGAAAATAAACTGGACAAGAAGAAATTTCTAGCTCTAGCCACCGATACACCTAACAGATACCATTCAAAGACAAAATTCACCTAATAAAAAAAAAATCAACTAAGACCTGAGACATAACAAGATTGAATACGACGGGCAGCAGAGGGAGCTATTAGCTTGAATTCATCACTTGAATGCATCATTTCCCCAAATGGCAGGTATTTAGTTAGGGTCCCTGCTTCCTACCAACATCTGTAGCGATAAGCAATCTTTTTACTATCCTACCAGAAGGGCTACCATTTCTGAGGCAAATCTCCACAAGGCCATAGGACCTGGATAGAGTTATTCACCTTAAGCATGCTCTTTGCCAATCTAGGCACCTTTTATTGCTAACATTTCCACAAACCAAAAGCCTATACATTTAAAAGAAATATTGAGTTCTCCTCAAAAAACAAAGCAAAAACACCATACATAAAATACCTTGCTTCTCACCATCAGAACTAGAAGCAGACGTACTTACCGCAAAAACCCCTCGAACTACCCAGCCATGGTGTTGCCGTAGTGTTTTACCATATGCGTTATCTTGAAAAGAAGAAAAACTCTATGAGGAACAATTTTGTCAAAATTTGATGCACTCTTTGTATAATGCACTTTTAATGTACATAGTAGCACAGTACTATTGGTATTTAGATCTGATATAAAAAAATCAAATTGTATAATTTTGTACTCCCAAATAGGAATGAATAAATAGGAAAAAACCCCACATGAATTTTTTTTTTAAGAGAAAAACAGATACTTCCACTCTTACCCTGGGTTAATATATGTAAACTTCAGCTTATTATTAATATGACAGTGGAAATGTTAATACATACAAAGAAGTAAAGAGGAAAGACTATTGAAACACTGAGACTAAATACAAGTAGAAATATACACTTTAAAAAATATATACAAATGCAGTTCTCTGAAATGTTGTATGACTCTGAGCCAGAGGGACTCTCAGCTGCCCTCTCTAACCATCTGCTTCTCCCTTTGTAAAATGATCTCAAAGTTTCTTTCTAATGCTAGAATTCTATTCTGGGATATCAAATGTTTATACTGAATGGTCGCATGACCCTGGATATACAGTATCACAGCTACAAACTTTTAAGAATTTTATGGAAAGGTGCTCACTTCGGCAGCACATACACTTAGACTATTATGGAAAGAATGACTTGAAGTTATCAAGCTAAAGTAACTGCTGAGACCAATTAATAAATGTCTCTCATGTTTTATACTTTATAACAACCTATTATTTTTGTCTCAGTGGGTTTTAAAATGAGATTTTACAGTTGGAATATAATCATTTCAAGTTACAAAAAAAAAATCCCAAGAACAAGATGGGTGTATTTTATGTGAAGGATATGTTCCTACAGACTTTGGATAACTCAATACATGCAAAATTCAAGGCTGATTTTCCACAGAAATAAATGCATTCTTGGGAGGTACAGGTCTGCGTCACCATGGTGCGTTCTTATTTCAATGCTCCATTTCATTTTCTAAGTAGTTACAGAGTGTTCATTTCTAATTAACAGCGCAGTTATAATGGGACTGGCTCACCACTTTCATGTTTTTCCACATTTAAATTTTGTATTCTGAAGTTATTTATTTTTATGTAGTACTTTTAGCACTAGTACAAGTACTACCACCATTTCACAAATGCTTAGTGATATCATAATAGGTTATGAACATACATGATAACAAGAGCAGATGTTAAAATAACAGAGAGACACTAATATCACAAATACATATTCCTATGAAGTGAAAAGCAATGGGGTTCACAGAACACTCTGAAGTATCTACTGAGGGAGGTCAGGTATTTGCATTTTGCTGGCCAAATTAGTGCTGTCATGGGATTGCAGCTTGAGCACAGTTTGCCATTTACTCAAGCCCCCACGCTTTGAAATTATAGAATTCTAGTCAACTTTTATTTTAAAAATTTGAATAAAACTTTATTAATACTTTTAGTGCATCTATTTCAATTTTACATTATTCCTATTTGCATGAAATACAATTAAATATTATATGAAAATATATATTCAATATACAAAGGTCTGACGTTAAGTTCATAAACTCATCCTAGAAAAAGTGCTACATACCTCACTGCTGAGTATCACTATAGTCATCTTCAAAGTACTTCCCTTGGGAAGTTATGCACCAATGCCAGTGCCTGGTCTACCCTTCAAAGCAATTTTGGAACTCTTTTCTCTGGAATGATCATAAAAGCCATCATTCCATGAAGGTCTGACAATTAAGGTCATGAACTTGCCACCATGCCTTAACATTGGCAGCACCATACAAAGAACTCAGTAAGGTTTTCCAACCTTGGTGTATTAGTGTCTAACAGATGTGTTTGTGTGGACATGTGGTGGTATCTTGCTGAGTGTTTATTATTGCTGTGTGGTTTTGTGTGCCATATGATGACAGCTCACATGGTCATTTTAGAAGAGTTCCAAACCTGCTCTGCAGGGCAGATGAGGCACTGGCATGAGTGTCTAGCTGCCCAAGGGGAGTACTTGGAAGGTGACTGTAGCAATTCAGCTACAAATCACGGTCAATCAAAACAACTCATATCCTTGTCTTACTGGATACCAACCAGCTTGAAAAAGCCAATGAAGTGTGAAGCACTACTTCTAGGATGAGTTTGAGAACTTAACTCTCAGACCTTGTATATTATAATGCATTCTATATTAAAGACTATCCACTTAAAATAGAACAACAGATTTCCCTGGTTATCTGAAGTATTAGGAACAGGTTGGAATGCCACCACCCAGTGTGGTGAAGCTAAAGCAGAAGTGATAAATGATAAAGAATTAATAAATTCATGTACAGAGCTGACTCTTAGAAACAGAGAAGCCCAAGATTAAATTTAGTTCTTTTCTTAGAATAGTCTCAGTAGACTAGGGCAGGATAAAAGAGCTATGTCTCAGATCACACATGAAACTTCACTGTTTCTCTATAAGGGGACATATGGTATCAGGGAAATTTTAGAAAATATACAAGGCCTTAGTAAGGATATCTTGAGAAAAATGAAGAAAAGGGTTGCTTACCCATAAATACTGATGGACAAAGAATACTATGTACAGCCTCTAAGAAAAATCAGCAAGACAACCAAATTCACAACAGTTTGAAGAGCCATCTGGTTTGGCAAGAGTTGAGAGGTCTGTGGAAAACCTCCTGAGGTGAGTTACTGAAGTAAGGTAAGAATTCTTTTTCTTGTGAGCCTATTCCAGGCAAGCCACTATAAACAAATTAAATACCACTAAAAATCTACTGGTAGATATTTACAATGAACAGCTACTCCACTCAGCAAGAATTTAGTGTGACTCTGTCATATTCCACACACTGGGGTAGGCAACAGGATCCTCGGGTGATTTAAGCTCAGTCAATCTTCTGCTCTCAAGAAGCTGATGCTTTGTAATAGAAACAGTCATTAACAAGTCCTGATTACAGAATTCACTAACTGCCTCAGTAGGGAGTTGAACACAGTGCTACAGTAACAGAAACAGAAACTGAGCCAGGTTGGAGAGCTCACCCCACCTGTACCCAGGTGGAATAAAGCCATTTTAATTGCACAAACAGACCTCCATTTTCTTCTCATCTCATGCCTCAGAATAATCTTTCATCTGGGGCTGTCCATAACCTTTCATTTGGTGCCAAACCTGGGATGGGGAGAAGCCACTATAGGGGGCCAAAGTACACCCCATCAGACCTAGCTAAATGGACCCTTCTTCTGGTGAGATGATAGAAAATGGGAAATCTCTCTGACTCTGCCTAAACTTCATCCATCTAATGATGAGCCTTTTCATCTAAAGTCCCTTTTCTAAACTTTTTTAAACTTCTCTTCCCATTCTCTACTCTTAACTTCCTCTTTCCCTCTCCTTCCATCTAAGCATCTCTTACTTTCTTTTCCTCCATTTATTTTTTTCCCCACCTGGTTTCACATGTGGAGGCCTCACTTCTCTGATCCCAATCCCGGCCTTGCCTGCCCAGTGCCTCATGTTTGGGGACGCCCTCTCGTAGGCCTGGGCTCTGGCTGGTTACCCAGCCTCGCCCCTCTGGTGCTCTACCGTGGGCCTAGACTCCACCAGCTGGGTGGGTCGCATATAGAGGCCAGACCCTCTTCTGACCAAAGTCATATGCCAAGAGTCCGGGTACTCTCCTGATGCCAGTCTCAAGGAGCTAGGCTCGTTGGTCCACTGCCATACTGTTGGCTGGACCATTTTCAGTAGTTCTGTGAGCCAGGCTCACTATTCAGTGCCCTCCTGGAGGTCTGGATCAATTTTTGGCTGACAGCCACACGCAGAGTCCAGGTTCTCTTTGGCTGCAGTCTTGGTTGTTTTGATCCTCCTTTTCCCCCTCCAAAGTCCTCTTTATATTTTAGTTTTTAATCTATCTCATTTATTTTCTACCAGTTTCTGATATGGGTACTACTCTGTCACAGATTCCCCCTTGTTCACCTCTAAGCTGTCCTATAACTCACTTCAAGCCTCTCAAGCTCTATCCTGACCTCAAGCCAAAATGTCTCATTTTTTTTCCTGTAATACTGCTTAGCCTATGCACAAGCTTGACAGTGGCTTACAGTGGCCTCAACATGGCACCATGGATCTCTCAATTCTCACTGATCGCAATAACTACTGTCAAAATTAGGCAAATGGTAGGAGGTCCCTTATATCCAGGCATTTCCGATACTCTAAAATATGCTTTCCCTGTGTTCATCCTGTGAACCCTCTCAGATTCTCCTGGCACTGGTAACACCAGCTTCTCCTGATACCCTTCCACAGGTCTTCCTGCTCCCTTCCAACCCCCTCCTACAATCCCTCCATTCTCTCGATCAGAACATGTGGGAAATTTCTCTCTGTGAGATACGGCTCTTCCATCTATAACCTCCCACCAGCCACCCATTCTCACTGCCCTCCAACCACCATGTCCATATCTTTCCCTTAAACAATACCCCTCCCTCCATTGCTCCCGATCTGCCTTCCACTGCCTTCAACTGCATGTGGTAGAAAAAAAAATGGTAGAATTTCCCCCAAGGCCCTCAGACCTCCCAAAGAGATCTCATTGATCTGGCCTTCAAGGTGTGGCAGTACCTCTCAGAGCTCCAATATTGGCTTCTGCATTAAGGAAAACCCAACTACTATTTAAAACTTTGCGAGCCATTCCAAAAAAACCCAAAATCTTCCTCAGGATTGTGCCTAAAAAAATTACAGCAAACCAGGCTTCTGGGCAAAGCAGTGCCCCACATCTACGCCCCCCAACACCCCACCCCCAAAACCGTGTCCAGCCCATAGAGGTCTGGCTCCCCAGGTCTTCCTGAAGATCTGATGCAGACAGCACTCTCAGAACATGGCTGAAGTTCCTTCCTGAGCCTAGCTGCAAAAGACTGACAACCCCCAGAAAATCAGAATGCCTTCTGGACATCGTCCTGGAAAACTGATCTTTAGGTATTTTTGCTGATAGAAGGTAAGCCAATCTTTTCTTTTCTAAGAAACACAGGAGCAACTTCATCCACGCTGCCACCTTGTAAAAATCCTCTAAAAACGGGCAAAGATCTCGGTAATGGGTGTTCGATATCATTTCAGGATTGCTGGCAGCCCTGGCAACTCCAACTGGTTCCTTCCTCTCATTGTCCATCTTCCTCTTTGGTTATTGTCTGATAAAGTCACTAATTATGATTTTTTTTCTCATTCTCAGTTTCAAACCAGTAATCTTCCACCTTATGTCTTGATTTATTAACCAGATGGTCAATCAAAAACAATTCCTCATATCCTTGTCTTACTGGATGCCAACCAGCTCAAGATTGAAAAAACCAAAGAGTTCCTGTAGACACCACTCTCTACCCTATTCCCTTCCCCCTCCCATTCTCTTTATGAGCAGCCCACACAGCCCCGCCCTCCACAGGAAGTAGTCAAGGAGATGCCATGGCCATCGTCCCACCTCCTTATAACAGACTAAGAAGACTGGAATGATAGGGTAACCCTGTCCGAAAAAAGTGGACCCACCTAAAAGAATCCACCCCCTACCCTTTCCCATCGGATGTCCCACCTAGGAAAGGTAAAGGAGCCAACCCCCACCCTTCCAACAGATGTCCAACTCAGGAAAAGGAAAGTCCTGACCCGCCACCTTTCTGACCTTTAAATCCCCCATCTGCCATTACCCACGTGTGGATTTCTTTGTGTTTGGAGATCTCACCCAATCTACACCCAGGTGGGATAAAGCCATTTTAATTGCAAAAAAAATAAAAAAAGGAAAGGAAAAGAAAGGAAAAGAATGGAAAGAAAAGAAAAGGAAATAAAATGAAGTGTAACTGAGCCAGTCTTAGGGCATAGGGGTGAACAGCAAATTCTCAGAAGGAGTCTTCAAGGCAGGGTTGGGTAGAGAGAAGGATGGTGGCTGCAGACAGATGAAGCTCCATGGAGTTGTGAAGTCATGGCATGCTGGGCAATGGTAATAAGCATGGGGCTGCAGCCCAAATGTCGTCAGGACCTTTAACCACCATCTCAAGAATTCCAAACTTGCACTTGAAGCATAGTGGCAGTTTTTAAAAATACAACATTTATCACTTTTTTCTGATTTCACAGATAATATATGTCTATTATCAAAAATAAGAAAAGATATTTAAAAAGAAGAGAACTAAAGAGACCTATAATCCTTTCTCCCAAAGATAACCACAGTGGACATTTTTGGGAAATACTTTTTCACTCTTTTTTCCTAGAGAGAGAGTATTATTTTCTTCTGTTAACAAAGTCAAGATCATTCTGACTTGGAATTGTGGTAGGAAAGTAATAAGATGAGATGCATACTTCTCTACAGTCTGTAGTGAAAACATAAGTGTCCTGGTCCCTGAGCCTTAAGCTCCAGAGCATATTTGGTCAGGCAAACTGCTTGTTTAAAAAGGGCTCTGGACTCAATGCTACTTCTGCAATGAGAACCTTACATGGGTACCTTTCCCATTCTTTGCCATTCAAGTCAACCATCCAGAAAAGCTATTCTGCATACTTTCTTCTAAAGGATAGCAAGAAGACAAGGAGGACAGGTACGGAGTCTGAAGAGCACGGGCACACTGGCCTCAGAAGGAGGAACTGTTTGTATAGCAGCATGAGCTGTGTCTTCCCACCTTGCCAGGCTGGAGGAAGCAGCTGTTCCTTGTTGTGCCTGTACCTTGACAGAAGAGAGTCCCACCTGGCAAAATGTGGGCCACATGATTATGAGAAAAGAGGGAGTCACAGAATTTGGGGTGGGTCCTGATAGGTCCAAGAAGACCACTGATACAATTTAAAACTAAAAAAATGAAATAAAACTCCTTAAAAAAAAAAAAAAGACCTGTCCCAAGTCCTTAGCTGACTTCTAGGGCTACAAATATTCATGCCATATGAGGCTGCATTAAAATATCATGAAGTTGAAGCCTGACTTATTTTGGTTACTTAGAGAAGATTAGATAATGAAATATACATTAGTCTTCACTATAATACCAGTTCATTACCATAACACATGTTCTATAACGTGGGAGTATTGTTGGCCTCTGAAAGACATAAATGACACCTTCTTCCCAGTTCTTTGAGATGTGTCAGTTCCAGAGACTAAGTAAAAATTTCCAAGTAGGAAACCTTGACACCTTACCCAATTCTCTTCCTTTTACAAATCAAGATATGGAACACCCAGAGAAGTAGTGACTTTCCCAAGGTCACGAACCTAAAAATCAATGAGAATTCAGGGCATTCCTGTTATACCAAACCATTCTTTAAAATAGAAAAAAAAAAAAAAAAACACCCAACAAAATACACCTAATGTTTATTCTTGATGAAAGTTATGAAAATGAAAAATATGCCATTTTTAGTCATTTCCTAAAAGAATTAGCACCTTTTTCTAGTTATAGAAACACCAGTTATAGAAAGATCTGATTTCTTTACTAGTAACCCAGAAACTTGCTATAAGGTATTTAGATCCATGTAATACCAACTCTAAAATATAAATGGGAAAAGGATGGGTAATCCAACATATGTTGCTAAGAAAACTGATTTTCTAACAAGAAACATACATTTTCTATCCCTACTTTATAGCAATCTCAAAAGTAAATTCTAGGAAGACTTAAAGACAATAAACATGAAAAGCAAACCTATAAAATTTTGAGAAGAAAATATCAGAGAACATCTTTGTGATCCCAAGGAAGAAACGGATTTCTTAAGATATAAAAAGTACAAACCACCTACGGTGCATCTTAGCAGGGTACTGGCGAAACTTATTAAAGGTAGAGTATTAATGTCTTTATACAGTGATCAAGGAAATGCCATGAAGGATATCTGTAACAGTATGATCAAAATATTTCTGAATGTATATGAATCGTGCCCTGTG
>CAUYON010136818.1:0-101344 GCA_963573935.1 Arctocebus calabarensis | reverse complement strand
GGAGGAGCTCAGGTGGTAACAGGTTGGTTATTTTGACTGTTATCAACAAAAAAATTAATTGGTTAAAGCATTAGCTTCCTGGCCGGGCGTTGTGGCGGGCGCCTGCAGTCCCAGCTACTTGGGAGGTGGAGGCAAGAGACTTGCTTGTGCCCAGGAATTGGAGGTTGCTGTGAGCTGTGATGCCACAGCACTCTATCCAGGGTGACAGCTTGAGGCTCTGTCTCAAAAAAAAAAAAAAAAGCATTAGTTTCCCCCAAAGTGTGAAATTAAATATAATTCTTTGCTCTCACCAAGCCACCTGGTTCAGGTAATGGGGTATAGTAGTATAGGTGACAGACAAGAGTGCAAAGGAACCTATTTTATCTCATTGGCTAAGAAGATTTCTGTATCCACTGATTGTATGTAACTGGAATACACTAGTGCAGTGGTCCTTGTTAAAAAAAAAAAAAGTTCCCTGAAAGCTTAAGATTATTTGAAGTAGAGAGTGGAAGAGGTGAAGGTTGATATTGGAGCTCCTAAGAGGGTGGATGTTAATACTGCAGCTCCTGAACCTGGGTGACAGGAGGGTGCTGTTGGAAGAGTTCCTTGGGTGAAGGGGGATGAGCTGAGGAATGTTCAGCTTACGGTGTTGGAACTGTCCATGTCTGTCACCTCTGAGGGGCTCACACAAAGTCTACATCGGTTGGGATCTCTTTACACATATATTCACTTGTAGAAGAAGTATTAGCAACTTCAGGAATATGTGTCTTGTTTTGATTGCATTTTCAGGGTTTGTTTCAAACTCAAGCATAGTAAAGACTTGTTTTTCAAACTTTAAATGATCTGCAGCAGATAGATGATTAGTTAGAATCTGGTTTTCTTTCACCCAAAATAGCTGCTTTGCTTTTTTGTCCTTAACCATCCATTTCTATGTGATTGAGGTAATGAAATTCCACGTAAGAGTTAATGAGAAGGATACATTTTGTATAAGGAAGCCAATTACATAATTAATTTTAAAGCTGGATTAAAGGCCGGGCGTGGTGGCTCATGCCTGTAGTCCCAGCCCTGGGGGAGGCCGAGGCGGGGGATTTCCAGTGCTCTGAGAGTTCAAGACCAACATGAGCCAGAGTAAAAGTCTCTGTCTCTACTAACAGAGAAGAAGATGCTGGGCATTGTGGCAGGTGCCTGTAATCCCAGCTACTTGGGAAGCAACAGGCAAGAGAATCACAAAAGGAAGGACGACAAAAAACCACAAAAAACCCCCTCCAAGCTAAGAAGAGTGAAAGCCAGTGCCAGCTGAAATTAAAAGCAAAAAAAAAAAAAAAAGGCCGGAATAAGTAGCTTTTAGATTCTGAGCAACATTATGTTCTTTTTTTGCAGTTTTTGGCCGGGGCCGGGTTTGAACCCGTCACCTCTGGTATATGGGGCTGGCGCCCTACTCCTTGAGCCATAGGCGCCGCCCCACAACATTATGTTCTTAAAAAGGAAGTATAATACTAAGCAAAAAAGATGGGAAGAGTGTCAGATGGTGATTTCAAAAGTTGCTCTTGGTGACTTAAATTCTGTCCTTTCCTGGCTTCCACTAGAAATGTACCTTTGTTTCCATCCTGACATACTGCCCCAGAAAAGTATTTTAAATAAGGAAAACCACATGCTGGACAAAAGATGGAATAAATCTATTAACTGGGGAAGACAGTGTTCTTCTCTGGGCCTCAAGATTCCTCATCCCTAACATAGAGAATTTAAACTTTATGCCTTACATTCCTTCTATCCTGTATTATTTTAAGTTTGAATCCTTAATGTGAGTGGAAATTGACACTAGGAATTCCTTTGCTTAATAGGAGTTTGGGGACAAGATCTGCCAGTCCGAACTGTGCTCTCACTCTGTGCTTCTCCCCCTCAGTACGGCCTCGCCCCCAAAGGCTCTTCGTTGGTGTTATACAGTGACAAGAAGTACAGGAGCTATCAGTTCTTCGTTGCTCCGGATTGGCAGGGTGGCATCTATGCTTCCCCAACCATTGCAGGCTCACGGCCTGGTGGCATTAGTGCAGCCTGTTGGGCTGCCTTGATGCACTTGGGTGAGAACGGCTATGTTGAAGCTACCAAACAGACCATCAAAACTGCTCGCTTCCTCAAGTCAGAGTAAGTCTGGAAGATTGGGATTCTACTTTGTCCTTTGTTTTTTTCACTACTAGGCTCAAGACATCAGCCTGACTAAGTACCCATACCCTAGCCTGTTTGCCATCTCTCAAGAAGCCAAGCATTTAGGATAGCAGCTTAAGAGTGTGGTTCTGGCCTGGGAGAAGTTCCCTTTCTCTGCTGTGACTTTTGGAGAGTCTTCAGAGAAGGGGCTTCATTCAAAGGTTGTCTCATCTCTAAGGATGTCTCAATAACTGACGTCTCTTAGCCTCATGCTAATGTACTGTTGAATGGTTAGGATAGATGCTTCCAAATTTGAGCATGCATCCCATCACTGGAGGCCTTGGTGAAACACTCCTAGAGTTTCTCATGTAATAGATCTGGGATGGGTTCTGAAGATTTCCATTTCTAGCAAATTCCCAGGAGGTACTCAGGCTACTGGTGCAGAAATCATACTTAAAGAATCGGTGGAATAAGAAAAGAATTGTAAATAGGTCAGAAGGAATGGGAAAGGGAGGGTGATAAAATCTGGGGTTAAGCCAAGGCCATAACTGGCTGAGTACTCTATCTAATGGATCTATTCCTGGATGACCTGCTCGTATGTGTGTCACCAGGATTGGGAGACCTTTTCAGAATCTTGAGGGGTAAGGAAAGCTGCTCATAGGCATTTCTCATTTGGAAAAGGTCCTCATATGGTTCTGATAGGGCCATCTGATAAGAGCTGCTGTACCATTTCTTGCTTTAGAAATTAAATACAACTTTTTGGACTATAGAAATAAGGGATTATTTTTCCAGAATTTTTTTTTATTACATCATTTATGCCTCAGATACCTCTAGGGGAATTTAACTGGGAGTTGGGTAGACACATTAGAAGTCAGTGATTCTGATTGGTTAGATCTAGATGGGGTTTGAGCCTTAGAATGTTTTTCATGTTCTGTGATTCTGATCTCCATAAGAACCACTGATCACATTCTAGCTTTCTTATGTTAGAAGATAAGAAGACTAAAGTCCCAAAGAATTGATGGCATTCATTATCACTTTGGATGATTTAAGAGATGATGAACAGAGGAATATATGTGGCTGAATTTCCTTTTGCTTCTTGTTTTTCTCTTTTTGTTTTAAGACTAGAAAATATCAAAGGCATCTTTGTTTTGGGGAATCCCCAAGTATCAGTCATTGCTTTGGGCTCCCATGATTTTGACATCTACCGACTATCTAACCTGATGACTGCTAAGGGCTGGTACTTGAACCAGTTGCAATTCCCACCTAGGTAAGTATGAAGTAGCTTCTTTTCCTCCTTTTGTTACATGACTTTTTTTTTTTGAGATAGGGTTTCACTTTGTTGCCTTCAGTAGAGTTCCATGGCATCATAGCTCACAGCAACCTCAAACTCTTGAGCTTAAGTGATTTTTTTCCCTCAGCCTCCCAAGTAGCTGGGACTAAGGCGCCTGCCACAATGCCTGGCTGTTTTTTTTTAGCGTTGGGGTGGGGGAGGGGGTCCTAGTCTTGCTCAGGCTGGTCTCGAACTCATGAGCTCAAGACAGTCCATCTGCCTTGGCCTCCCAGAGTGCTAGAATTATAGGCATGAGCCACTGTGCCTCGACTTACTCCATGACTTTAGAAGAACTTAGGTAGCAAGGTAACCTGAGGTAGAGACTTTGCTTGAGCCTAACACTTTGGTAGCAACTGTAGATTTAAAGGATTTCTGTCTTGCCACATGGAGTTATTAGACATAAATAACAAGATGATTAGCTTTAAATTCTGGCAGAATCAGATGACAATCTCTTGAGACCAGTGGTCACTCGAGGTTTTCCTCTCACTTTAGTCTCTAGTCTCTGTACTCTTCATTCTGCCTTGTACACAGCCATCAGATTCACTTATAAAATACTTGTTGCATGGCCGGGTGCAGTGGCTCAACCCTTAAATTCCAGCACTCTGGAAGGCTGTGGTCGGTGGATTGCTTAAGTTTACGAGTTCGAGACCAACCCCTACAAGAGTAGGACCCTGTCTCTAAAAAAATAGCTGGGCGTTGTGGTGAGAGCTACTTGCTTGGGAGGCTGAGACAAGAGGATCACTTGAGGAGTTTGAGGTTCCTGTGAGCTATTGAGGTTCCTGTGAGCTATAGTGTCATGGCCCTCTACTGGGGGCAAGAAAGTGAGACTCTGTCTCAAAAAAAAAAAGCTTGGTCTGGGTAATACGAGGTCCAACAATTAAGCTTATGGACTCATCCTAGACAAAGTGCCTTGAGGGTGGGCTAGGCTCTGGCTTCAGTGCATAGCTTCCTGGGGGAAGTACTTCAAAGGTGACTGTAGTAATTTTCAGCATTGAGATATGTAGCACTTATTCTAGGATAAGTTTGTAAACTTAATTGTCTGACCTCATATGTAGTTTCAGAACCTTCAGAGGGTCTCTGACCCTTCATGCTTGTATTGTCTTCTTTAATATGCCTTTCTAACCTAATTTTCTATGATGTCTTTAATACTCTGCTCTACCTGAGTAGGTCTGTCCTGTCCTCCGTGTACAACTTCCCTTTTCACTGGGTGGCCTGTTGCCAATCCCATCTAGACCATTGCTTTTCCTCTTCACATTCCACTAAACCCTGTCCTCCTTCCAGGGTGAGTTAGTTTTTGTTTGCCCTGAAGTCCTTCAAGACCATGTGGCCCTATCCCCACAAGGGCCCAGGAGGGCTGATTGTCTTACACAAAAGTGTTCCATTAGTGGTCCTACATTGAAGGAGTACTGATTGTGAGGGAAGGCGCGGGACAGACAATCAGCTGTGCTCATCTAGCAGGATGGTTCTTGATCATTCTGAGAGGCCTGGAGGCAGCCTATGCTGGACAATCCAAATATTTGAGAGCCCAAAGTCCCTGGGCTGGGAGCAACTTGGATGACTACACTTGGCAAGAAGTAATGCAAAGAGACAACCGATTGGGTTGTTTTGTTTTAGAACGTGCTTTATTTTTTCAGTGTTCATCTCTCTTTCTTTTTCTCTTCTTCTTCTCTCATAGTATTCATTTCTGTATCACATTACTACATGCCCGGAAGCGAATAGCCATACAATTCCTAAAGGACATCCGGGAATCTGTCACTCAAATCATGAAGAATCCTAAAGCGAAGACCACAGGAATGGTAGGGATACTTAGAATTTTTTCTTCCCTTAGAAATTCAGGAGTTGGTGAAACATTTGAAAGAATCAGATGACCTGGAGTCTGTTCCTGCCTCTACCCCCTTAGCCATAAACTCTGTTAATTGGAGCCCATAATATCTGCCCCACCCATTCCCAGGGTTCTTGGAAATCTCAAGTGAGATACATTATACAGAGGGTACCAAAAAGATGTATACACCTTTTAAAAAAGAAAAAACCTGTATTAAAATGTAATAATATAAACTAATAACATTTGTTAGCTTATATGTCTCTTATAATTGTGGAAGTCAAATGTGACTTGAATATTACAATTTTTTTTTGAGACAGAGCCTCAAGCTGTCACCCTGGATAGAGTGCCGTGGCATCACAGCTCACAGCAACCTCCAATTCCTGGGCTCAAGCGAGTCTCCTGTCTTTGCCTCCCAAGTAGCTGGGACCACAGGCGCCCGCCACAATGCCCGGCTATTTTTTGGTTGCAGCCACCATTGTTGTTTGGCGGGCCTGGGCTGGATTCGAACCCGCCAACTTAGGTGTACATGGCTGGCGCCTTAGCCCGTTGAGCCACAGGCGCCGAGCCGAATATTACAATTTTAACACAGTTTTTTCTTTTCCTTTCTTTTCTTTTCTTTTTTTTTTTTTTTTTTTTTGAGGTAGAATCTAACTTTGTGTCCTGGGTAGAGTGCAGTGGCTTCCTAGTTCACAGCAACCTCAAACTCTTAGGCTCAGGCAAACCCCATGCCTCAGTCTTTCGAGTAGCTGGGACTACAGGTGCCCATGTCAGCACCTAGCTAGTTTTTCTGGTTTTAGTAGCAGTGGGTCTTGCTTTTGCTCCAGCTGATCTCAAACTCCTGAGGTCAGGTGATCTATCCACCTTGACATTCCAGAGTGTAGGATTACAGGTGTGAGCCACCACATCTCACCCAGTTTTTTTCCCTTCTTAAAATGTGTATACATTTTTTGTGTACCCTCTGAATATAAAGCGCCTTGTAAATTAGAAATGGCTTCACAAAAGAAGATGGTAGCAGTGTCCATTTGAAAAGAAAAATTTGACATAGAGAAGGCAATAAGCATGTTTTCTCTGGGATTTTTCTACATCAAATCTCATGGGATAGTTCCATTATGTAGAAAAACAAGTCTGGAAAGTACCTATGAAAAATTGACTATGCCAGCCGATTTTCTGCCAAAATGATGGGATGCCCTGGGTGGAAATGGACAGTGTGTGTGGGTGGCACAAGTGAAAATGTGGGACTGGCAGAGGAGGGGAATATTGCTAGTGTTGTCCTTATTCCTGTCTCCGTCCTCACTATGTCATTAATTGGATTTATAGGGTGCCGTCTACGGCATGGCCCAGACAATCTCTGACAGGAATCTGGTTGCGGAATTAACCTCAGTCTTCTTGGACAACTTGTATACCACAGATACTGTCACCCAGGGCAGCCAAATAAATGGCTCTCCAAAACCCTGCTGAACTTGGACCATTACTAGTCCCAAGGGGCTTCTGGACTTCAGAAGGTTCTGGGATATGGAACTTGTCATGCAAAACTGAAACATCTGGTCTTGCTCCATAGAGCACAAGATGACCACAAGACAGCTTGATCCTCGGGATTCTTGTTCCTCCTTTTGTCATCTTTTTGTGGTTTTTAATTTGAAGACTTCGAAGGATTCCATAATGTAATG
The DNA here is from genome assembly GCA_963573935.1 of Arctocebus calabarensis. Lineage (NCBI taxonomy): Eukaryota > Metazoa > Chordata > Mammalia > Primates > Lorisidae > Arctocebus > Arctocebus calabarensis. The sequence goes on along the minus strand of CAUYON010136818.1, from coordinate 94,404 downwards.
ATTTTGCCCTTGTTTAGAAATGTTACTGTAGGAATTGTTAGTATTTCCTTCTCTAACTTCTTTAGCTTTTAATTTCACTTACTCATTGTATGGAGGCTCTGACCTGTCCTGATTCCTTAGGGAAGCCCTGATTCCTTTTATATTCATAAATATAAAATAGCAAAAGGGTTTATTTGTTATCTCAGGCAGATGTTTTGTCTGGTCAGATAGGAAGCACTATGTAATAGATATTTCTGCACCTGGTGTTAATTATACTTTAAGCAGGAGGCTCATTCAGCCCTCCTCCTAGGAGTAGGTTAGTTGTCTCTCTTAGAATCACTTTTATTTTTCCAGGACACAGATCCACCAGCCTTTGTTCTCTATTATATAGGACTTGCTTAGTCTACCAAGGCAGGGTTTGGGGTGGTCCATTCGGAGTGGTCTCTTCTGTGCTTGCAGTCCCTCTTTGACACAGTGTCACCATCTTTGCAGGCTCTTGTTTGAGGTGATGCTTCCATTGCTCTGTTCTTGTTCCCATGGATGAGGAAGAGAATATTCTTTCCAGAGAATCTAGGACCTTCTGGCTGCAGTGCTGCTGCCCTGAATTGGCAGGAGTCAGAGCATACCTGAGCCCTCTCCTGGACTGGTGATGAGCAAAACCCAGACCCTTTTCTTGTCTTTCCTGAATATCAGAGTTAGGATGATAACCAGTTTCAAATATGTGTCACCCAAATTGGTGGTTGTTTACCCCCACATTGCTTTAAGCCATCATGTTTGCTTGAAGGCACAGCTCAGAGCACCTTCACAAGTTGCCTTGACTTACCCTAGGTAGATGCGAAGAAGGTGTGAAAGGTTTTCTTTTTGCTAAGTGTGTTATTTTTGCACCTACCCCTCCCTTTATTCAATGTCCAAAAGTACTTAGCTTCAGGTACTGGGTGCTTCTAAGCCCCCAAAAGGGAGCAGCATATGGACATAAACATTTGGGGATAGGAAAGCAGGATGGTAGGCAGCCATTGTGGCCTAGGGCCCAGAATTCCTTCATAAGACTAGTTGCTCAGGGTGGTGCAGGGACAGGACCAGACTCTGCACCCACTTCCTACCCTCTTCTCCCCTATAGGGGTTGCTGGTCTAGGATGAGCTACTGTCCTGCTCTAATGACATAATATCATGTGCCTTCTCAGCAGTGAGCAGTGAGCTATTCCTGGCCCAGGCCCCAGGGGAAATGGATCAGTCTTTGAAGTTTCTATCTGGGTAGGGGAGACTTAGGACATGTCAGAAGAAACTTTTCTCTGTTCCATTCCCCGTCTCAGGGACTCCTGAACGTTCAGCCTCTCCAGGCTGGTATCCTTTAGCCTTCCCCCTGGGGATTGCTGGCTGGCAGAGCCAAAACTACCAGACTTTTCCTCAAGCTCCTTAGTACATTTGTCTCAAGTGTCCTCTAGCACTGTACCTGTTACCCACAACTGTGACGAGCCTTGTTACTGCAGGGCTGGTAGGGTGTGTATGTGTGTGCTTACTTCCCGTTTGTTCTGCAGTGCGTTGTGGATTCCAGAAGTGGTTGATGTTTGCGTATATACATGTCGGAGGAAGAGGCTGAGATCCTTAGGACAAGGGAGTCACATGTTTCCTCCCAGTTGGTGAACTGGCAGGCACCTCCTTGAGAGAGTAGCTGTGGTCAGAGGTTGGTGTGAATCTTCTCGGGTCTCCAGCTCATGACACTGAAGGAAGTTCAGGGATCCCAAACCTCAGTGCTGAGTGCAGCGGGCACCACTATGGCTTGCCAGCTGCTGCAGTGGAGAGAAGCGTGGGCCCTGCTGAGTGTGCAGATGTTTCCAGTGTCTCCCCAGGACCAGGTCCCAGAGCCACGTACTACTTCTGCACTATGACAACATTGGTGCCAGGGGAACATGGTATTTTTCAAAGGGACCTACTGTAGCCACATAAATGTATAAGTAGGAGCCTTAGTTTGACTTAACACTCTTACATACTTTTCATTTTGTGTGTATTTATGCATCTCTGTGTGCACATAGTAATATCTAGTCTGTGGCAGAAATTGTACTATCTTGTTACTGCATTAGAAGTAGTTGTGAATATACTGCCATGTCACTTTTAGTATTACCAGTTTTATACTTGGAAGATGGTACTTGCTGCTTTTAAATTTTCTCTCTTTTCTTCTAACCTCCCCCCTTCCCATCTCAATGTTCCCTTCCTAATTGCAGCAATAATCTCTTAAAATCCAATTAAATAATTAAATGACCCAAACTGTAATCACCATGGATGTTTGCATTCATTTCACAGCTCAGGCACACACAGGAGATCACAAACTGAGTGAATGGGCTGCTGGGGAGAGACCGCCCCCTGGTGGTGAGGGGGGTGTGCGACCAGTGGCAAGGGCCAGTAAACAGATGCCAGAGCAGCAATCTGGCTCATTTCCAGGCACTTTCATAGGTAGCTGAGTGGTCTCCACACCAGGAACGGTGGTCATATCTGTTTCATGGAGGTCTAGAATTCAAGTCCTTAGTTTTCTAGGGCCAGGGCCCTGTCATATTTTCTGCCATCTTCATCATGTGCTCTGCTTACACCTGCATGATAGATTGAGTCCATCTTGGTGGTCTCCAGCCACCTTGGCAGTGTGTGGCTCTGTGGAACCAAAGGATACCGACTTCGAACCCTGCATTTGGTTTAGGGTGTGATAGAGTTCCTCAGATGATCTTCACACATGTAAAACTGCAGGTCATCTTGTTCCATAAATAAGAAATCCAAAGAGTTAGTCAGGATCTGAAAGCTGTCATTCAGGGAACCCAACTTTTCATTTGGCTTTTGGCCCATTCAGACCTGGCCAGAATCAAGCCAAGAAATGCTCCCTTTGCTATAGTTTTTTGCCAAATGGCCTCCTTCCCTGAAGTGCCTGGCACAGGGGAAGGGAACCTGCAGCCTTAAGACCATGTGGCCTTCTGGATCCTTGAGTACAGCCTATTGATTGAATCCAGTTTTTATAAAGGCGTTTGCTCTGGATTTGGTTGGGGGCCGTATGTGCTCCACCATTGCCAGGGAAGGAGGGACAAGACCTTCTTGGGAGGATAGGCCTGATCTAAGAAACTGTGTCTGGGATGCTTGAATCTGCTCCCTTCAGCTGTTCCCCTTTGCCTTCTCTGTGGGATCTTGGTAGTAATGAGCATCTTTCAGCTAGACTGTGTAGTGTAGAAGTAATGACTGGGGCCTAATTTGACAGCTACCCAATCAAGTTTTTGAGAAGCTTTTCTTGCTTAGGAGATTTAATTGTCTTGTGCTTTCCTTTTAACCATAATCTCTTTTATCTTTAATGTCCTCTCTATAGTTTTAATTATTTGGATTAATTTTAAAATAAATCTGTATTTATTTTTAGAAAGTGTTGCCCGTGTCTTTGTCCCACATAAAAACACTTCATATAACTAGTATGAACTTTTTCAACCCTTTTTCAACCCTTGATCCATGATAACATGCAGAGGCAGGAACACAAGGCATCCATACCCCTATGTCTGGTGTCTTCTGTCCCCTAATCCTCAGCCATCAGATCAAAGCACACTTAGAAAAATGTAAGAAGTGGAGCGGACGGGAGACCATTGTCTGGATCTAAGAGTCTTGATGTTAAACTGCTATCAACATCAGTACTGATAATCTTTTACTAGCGCATAGGATAAGAAGGGGGTTCCACCAAGCCCTCTTATCAGCAATATGCTTATTTCAATCACCAACCTTTGCCTCTTTTCTGACCCTTGTTGGGATACTGACTCATCCAGGTTGACAGGGTTGTGACATTGCTAGATGCTGCTCCAAGTGACCCCGGCATTTGCAAATCAGCTTAGTACTCCGGGAGTGCTTCAGGGTAGGAGTCTAAGTGAGTACTGTTGGGAAGAGGGCTTCCTGGTGTCTTTGCATCATGCCATCCGTGATGTGATGTTTGTGTGGCATGCATGCAGGGCTAGGGATGAGACTCTCAGCGTCCTTCTCCCAGTCCTGGTGAAAACCAGCTCCTTAACTGCTCCAATGATACATAACTCCTAAGCTGTACCTTCTCTCTTGTAGAGTCAAAGCAGACAAGCCCAGAGGCCTTTGCTAAGAGTCTAAAGAAATGCAGGGATCACCAGGATTAGAAATCTCCTCATCTGATGTTAATAGGCCAGTCAGGGTTCTCCAGAGAAACAGAATCAATATACACATAAAGATTTATTGTAAGGAATTGGCTTATATGATAATGGAGACTGACAAATCCCATGATCCGGAGTTGGCAAGCTGAAGATCCAGGATGGTCTATGATAGTACAGTTCCACTCCAGAGGCTGATAGGTTTGGGACCCGAGAAGAGTGGATGTTGTAGTTTGAGTCCAAAAGCAAGAAAAGACTATTGTTCCAGCCCAAGGCAGTCAGGAGTTCCCTCTTATTTGGGAGAGCGTCAGCCCTTTTAGTCTACACAGCCTTTAACTAATTTGAGACCCACCCACATTAGGGAGGGCAGTCTGCTTTACTTCAGTTTATCAAATGTTAATCTCATTCAGAAACACCATCAGCAATGTTTGACCATGTGTCTGGGCTCCCCGTGGCCCAGTCAAGGTGATGCATAAAGTGAGCTGTCAAGCCAGGTAGAAGGTACAAGGTGAGTATCCCTGATCTGAAAGGCTTGGGACAAGAAGTGGTTCTGATTTTGGATTTGGGAATATTAGGTTGAGTATTCCTAATCCAAAGCTTGAAATCCATAATGTTCCCATGAGCATTTCCTTTGCATCACATTATTCAATAAGTATCTGTGTTCATGATGCTCCTTCAGCCATTTCTGCCTCTTAATGATTCCACTCAGGTCTTCAAAGCATAATTCAAATGAAAGCTTCCAGGTTTGCCTTTGTCACCATTAATCATTTGTATTCTCCTTAGCTCATTCTTACCCCGCCATACAGCATTAACTTAATTTGTCCTATCTGGTAATAGTTGAATTGTTTCCTGTCTGGTTCCCCTAGATGATAATGAACCTGAAGTCCAAGAGGTCTGGTCCCTATCTTTCCCCCAGTGCCTTGAACAGTGCCTCACACTGAGTGCTTTTAGGGCCTACTTGACTCCAATTTGGATTGACTCTTGGAAAAGAAGGTTCCACCGCTTGAGACCAAGTGATAATGGGTTTTATTTGATAGATATAAACATACATGTTTCCATCACATAGGAAGGGTTTACCTGTTTTCTAAGATAAGATTTTATTTTACCCTGTGTCACAACTTCTTTGGAAATGAATTATAAAGTGAGCAAGACACAACCTGGGAAGAAAACCATTTCTGTTGCTGAAAAGGTACAAAGAAAGGAGCTTATTCAAATTAGTGTAACATAATAGAGCCCCAAGGACAGAGAGCAGCACAGGGAAAAGGTCTAAATTCCTGGTGTTGGCATGATGCTAGGCTCTTCACCCTTCAACAGAGAGGCAGCAGGGTCTTGGGGCCAAGGGCTCTCAGCTCCTTCCCTGGATTCCCCAGTTCAGTCACCCCTTTGCCCTGAGTGATTCACAGAGGAAGGGCAGGGTCTATGACATGGACGTTGCTACTTGTTCGATGAAGCTGGCCAGGTTTATGTCCCGTTCTGAAAGGCCGGCACACTCATGGGTGCTCAGGGTGATGTGGACCTGAAACAAAACCAGAAATGCAGTGCCACTCACTTCCGAGTGAGTGGAGTTTTCAAGATCTGGACAGGGGCAGGGCAGGACAGAGGTGCAGGGCATCACTTACCTTGTTGTACACGTTAAACCATTCCGGATGGTGGTCCAATTTCTCAGCCTGTAGGGCCACTCTTGTCATGAACCCAAAAGCCTAATCAAGTGAAGTAAGACCAGGTTAGTTTTCTGAGAAAAAAAGATTCTGGGATGCCTTTTAATGGCCTAGATGTAAGGGGATGGGCTAGCTTTATACAGGGACACCACTCTTGCTTTAATCATTTCCCCCCTTGACATCCTGCGTCTGGCTCTCAGGGTTGAGTTAGAGGTTGTCCCTGTATTAGGAAGAAAGTCCTGTTACTCGGATCACAAGGTGAGAACACCACAAGAGGCTTTTTGTTTGGCCAGTCTTTTGGCAATAAAATACCTTACAGATGTACACCTATTTCCTACCTGAACTGTCTCCTCTGAGGATTGTTTCTAAAGGTTTCAGGTAGAGACATCCAAGACCCATCTTCCTACTCTGCAATCCCCAAGGATAATACTTTACCAGTTATACAGGAAAATTAATGTCCCCACTGGCACGGTACCCAAGTAACTGGCAGTGTAGTGTCTGAGAGTCTTGGATAACAGAAGAGAGAGAACAAGTTCTAGAGTGTGACACCATCGGCTCCAATCTCAGAAACTGTCCCACCCCAGTGCCATACCCTATTAAAGTCTTTGAAATGGAACTGCTTGAAGATGGCATCGCGGCCTTCCAGCTCGTTCCACCCGACAGCTCTCAGGTTTGGCAACAGCTGGTCCCTCTCCTCAGCACTTAGCCTATGAGCTTTGCCAGCCTAGACAAGGGAAAAAAAACAAAGGCCCAAGGGCATTATTCTCTCCAGGTCAAAAAAAAAGGCCTCAGACCTTTGGGGGAAATCAGCCAGCTGCTGCTGGCAGCTTTGGACATAGGTGACCAGTCAAAGGGCAGTAGGTTTTTAAGCAATAGCCTGGGAGGTCTCAGGCTGGGGTCCAGGATTGTTCACAGACAGGTTCTCAGGTCTTGGGTTTTATAACCCATTCAGAAAAGGAAAATCCCCAGGGAAGTGTCATGCATGTGACTGGCACTGACGAACACTCCTCCCCACCCTGCCCCAGGGCCCATGTGCCTCACCATAACTGTTGTGTATATTAAAGAGGACACTGGCCGAGGGAGGGGAAAGACCCCACTGTTCTCCCATCCCCACCCCTTAGTCAGTGGCAGCACAGGCAGCATTTTCACAGTGTGGACTATAAGTCAGCATCCCTGGGGTTGGCAAAGGAACTGGTGTTTTAAAGCAAGCATCCAGGCCAGGTGTGGGGGCTCACACCTGTAATCCTAGCACTCTGGGAGGCTGAGGCAGGTAGATTTCTTGAGCTCAGGACTTTGAGACCAGCCTAGGCAAGAGTGAGACCCTGTCTCTACTAAAAATAGAAAAAGAAAAACTAGCCGGGTATTGTGGTAGGTGCCTGTAGTCCAAGCCACTCAGGAGGCTGAAGCAGGATGATTGCTTGAACCCAGGCTTTTGAGGTTGCTGTGAGCTATGATGATGCCATGGCACTCTGCACAGGGCAGAGTGAGACTCTGTCCCAGAATAAATAAATAAATAACTAAAACAAGCATCCAGACCATTCTTAGCCACATGGCAGGTGACAACCACTGTCACCACCACTGGTAAGTACTTTATCACACTCCCGTGCAGCCTCTGGTCCCGAGCCACCAGGCCCAGGGCCTCAAGTTCTCCATCTTTTGTTCTCTTCTGGCTAGAGCTAGACCCATAAGTAAAAGTAACTTGGCTAAGAGCAGCAACTGGCAAATCCAGTGCCAAGTGCCCTCCAGGCAGCCCAAACCTGCACAATCCAGGCCACAGGGGAATGTCATAGGATACAGGGAAGCACAGAGGGTTCTATCCTAGGGGGAGCCGGGTCTATCTTAATAGCCTAGACTTCCAAAACAGGACACCCCGGGGCAGACACAGTGTGCTGAACTGAAAACGAGGTCTGGGGAGACACGTGAGAGAGGTTAGTTCAGCTTTTATGAGGACTGGACCCTCCAGCCAGGTGGCTGTAGCTCTCTTGGTAGAACCTCCAGCTCACAGATCATCTCATCAAAGGGACACTATAGGAAACTGCATTGTTATAAGCAAAAATCATCTGCGTTTAAAAAACACCTCCTGGGACAGGTAGGCTTGTGATGGGCCTTGGGGTAGCATTTGGCATAGCTGAAGCATCAAAGTGCTCTTAAAGTCCACTTTTTCCTCCCTCTCCTAAAAACATGTGCTCTCTCTGGACTGATCTGGCTGGGCTCTCTCCTCCCCTTTGCTCTGGGTAGCTACAGAGATGGCAGCAGTGATGGGCATCATCTGCCCAGCAGGCCTCTGCTCCAGAGAGAGCCCTTTTCTAGTGGCTGGCGATTCTGGTCCATGTATCCAGGCAACCAGAAGTCTGCCCAGCCACCAGAACTCACTGTTTACTTCCTTGGCTCTGAAAGGGGTGGGTGGGTGGGTGGGTAAAGGTGAACTTCTGGGAGGTTCTCCTTTCTTGGCAGAGTCTTCTGGAACCCCCCAAGTCACACAGCCTGGGACTGAAGCGCCAAACCTTCTGAGCTCTGGGGACAGAGAGGGGGAAGGGACTGTGTTTGCTCAGTAAATGGCCAGTCAGGCCCAGCCTCCTCGGGGGAGTGTGCAGTGGGGTTACTGATTACCAAGCCTGCATCCTTGGGGCCTGCTACCCCTCAGGATCATTCCCACTCAACCTCTGTCCCTAAGTCGCAGTTGGTCAAAACACCCAGGCTTGACTGCTCCTAAGGCCCCTGGTCCAGGAATGGTGTGTTCGGTGTGGCTTCCGGAGCCTCCTAGCACACCTGAGCAAAGGCCCTGAGATGTGTACCCCGCCATGGGGGAGCGCAAAGCTGGGGGGTGGCTCGGCCTGCAGGAGGGATGAGCCTGAGCCGCCACTGCGCCCCCACCGCAGAGCACAGGCCTCTGATGAGGCTTAGTCCCGGCCAGACCCTGCACCCAGAAGCGCAGCGAGCAGGGGCCAAGAACGCACAAACTTAACTCTCTCCCTCAAGCTCACCTGCACCCCCAAATACACAACAGAACCGTGCCCATGAGGGGCACAGTGGCGGGCCCCCTATGATTCCCCTCCGCGCCCAGGGTGGGGAGCGAGCATTGGCCGGGGAGTCCACGGCAGGTTTGGGCTCTCGCCTTCCTGGGGCCCGACCTGCCACCACATCTCTCCGGGCTCCCGCCCAGCACCGCCGGCGACAAGGAGTGGGGCGGAGACCCCGACTCCACAGTCGAGACGTGGGCGGCTTCGCAAAAGGTCCAGGGGACCCTCCTTCACCGGCTCCCGCTCCCGCTGCCCACCCTGCGCGGCGCCCGATCTCCCCGGCTCACCATGTCGCGGCGCAGGCTGGGGGCAGCAGGTGGCGGAGAAGGCGCTTCCAGTGCGGGGCGCAGGTTGCCTCCCCGGGGCGGGGCCGCGCTCGGGCCGCCCACGGGCTAATGATTTACGTCCGGGCCAGCCGGCCGACGCGCTCTGCTTGCTTCCAGCACGTTCCCCGCCGCTTGGTGCTTAGTACAGGGTCCTCGGTCGGTGTGTGTTGGGGGGTGGGGGATGGTGGTTCCCCGGGTCCTGCTGCCGACCTCGGGGTTTGAATCGCCCTCCGCTCACCCGGGTTTAAATCACTGGGTGATCCTGAGAACGAGATGACCCTTTTCCTTTTTAAACAGGGTGTTTCTGCGGGGCACGGTGGCTCGCACGTGTAATCCTAGCACCCTGGGAGGCCGAGGTGGGCGGATCGATTGAGTTCAGGAGTTCGAGACCAGCCTAAGCAAAAGCAAGGGCGCGCGTCTCTATCAAAAATAGAAAAAATTAGTCGGACGTGATGGCGCGCCCTTGTAGTCCCAGCTCTTCCTGAGGCCGGCGGATCTCTTGAACTCAGGAATTTGAGGCTGCAGTGCGCTATGATCACACTACTGTACCCCATCCTGGGCAACAGAGACGCTGTGAAACACTGTCTCGGGAGGGAGGGAGGGCGGGCGGAAGGAAGGAAACTGTTTTATTCAGATATAATTGACATACACTAAATTGCATATGTTTAAAGTGTACAAAAAATTTTGGTAAGTTTTGACATGTTTCCCTCCTGAAACCATCACCACAATGGAGATATGAACATATTCATCACCGCTAAGAGTTTCCTCATGCCCTTTGCTAACCCTTTCCTCCCTGAGTCCTCCTCCCTCGGCAACCACGGTATGCTTTTGGCCACTGTAGATTGGTTTGTATTTTCTAGAATTTTAGGTAAATGAACCATACAGTATATAATCAGAATAATGATTTTGAGGGTCATCCATGTTGTTGCAATAGTTTCTTTTCACGGAGAAGTAAAAATTATTCATTTTATAGTGTTATATTGTACGAGTATAGCACGATTTGTTTAGCAATTTATTGTTAATGGACATTTGGGTAGTTTCTAGTTTGGGCTATTACAAATAAAGCTGTTCTGAATATTCATGTGCAAATATTTTTATGGACATAGCTTTCATTTTTCTTACTAAGTACCTAGGAATGGAACGTCTGAGTCATGTGACTGTGTATGTTTATAATAACTGATTAGGAAACTGCCACATTGTTTTCCAATGTGGTTGTATCATTTTATGTTCTCAGCAGCATATGGAAGTTCTGATTCTACATCCTTACCAACACTTACTTGGTACAGTCAGACTTTTTCATTCTAGCCATTTAGCCTACATTGGCTAAAATGGGGCCTGGCACTGGGGCGGTGTGTGTTGGGGGTTGGTAAAAGGGGTCCTGCTGCGGACTTCTGTGTTTAAATTGCTGGCTGATGTATCAGTAGAGGTACTTCATTGTGGTTTTGAGATTCCCTAATGACTGATATGATATCTTTACATATTCTTATGTGCCATAGGTAAGTCCTCTTTAGTGAATTTTTCTTTTCTTTATTTTTAGTGCCACGGCTCACAGCAATCTCAAACTCTTGGGCTCAAGGGATCCTCTTGCTACAGCCTCCCAAGTAGCTGGGACTACACTTACCTGCCACAATGCCCAGATAGTTTTTTTGGTATTAGAGACAATGTTTTGCTCTTGCTCAGGCTGGTCTCAAAATCCTGAGCTCAAGCAATCCACCTTCCACAGTGCTAGGATTATAGGCCTGAGCCACTGTGCCAGCCTTTAGTGAATTTGCTATTGGAATTTCTGCCCCATTGAAAGAAAGTGAACTGTTTGTTTTCTTATTGACTTCTGAGAGTTTTTATTCTGGATAAGAACATTATCAGACATATGACTCACAAATTTTATTTTTGCATTCTTATAGGTCCTTTTTTTTTTTCTGGAGAGGAAAGATTCTTAATTTTGATGAAATCCAAACTATCAAATGTTTCTTTTCTGGATTGCTATTTTAGTGTTATGCATTCAGGCACATACATACACACACACAAAATCTTTGCCTAATCTAAGATCAGCAAGATTTTCTCCTATATTTTATGTTTTGAGTTTTACATTTAAGTCTATAATCTATTTTGAGTAAATTTTTTTGTATGCTTCAAGTTATGGATTTAAATTCACTTTTTGCATATGGATAGTAAATGTTTCTTTCTCCATGGCATTGTCTTTGCAATTTTGTAAAAAAAAAAAAAAATCAGTTGGCTGTATGTATGTAGGTTTATTTCTGAGCCCTCACTTCTGTTCCATGATGATACCATTGTCCATCTTGACACCAAGACCACACTGTCTTGATTACTAAGCTTTGTAATAAGTCTTTGAGCCAGGTAATAAAAGTCCTATAATATTTCAACGTGTTTTGCTATTAGCTTTTATGTCTATGCTTCACTTTTATACTTCTGCACCCCACCCCCCCAATAGCAACCTCTCTAATGTGTTAATGGGTTTTTTTGTTGTTGTGTTTTGGCAAAATGTATGATGCTATTTCATTTACCTGTATTTTCTAATTTGTGTAACTGGTATTATGTAAATGTGTTATGTTCCTCATACTGTTTCTTACAAACAGAATAGTTAGTGGAAAGTTAAGATCTACCCATGTTGCTATATGGAGACTCAATCTGTAGCATCTAACTGTTGCTTGGTTGTAGGGGACCGGATGAAGGGAAGGAGACTTGAGAGTTGAGCTTTGAACACTGTAACTATGAGAAAAATCTGTGGGGCGGCACCTGTGGCTCAGTGAGTAGGGCTCCGGCCCCCTATATCAAGAGTGGTGGGTTTGAACCCAACCCTGGCCAAACTGCAACAAAAAAATAGCCAGGCTGCCACTAAAAAAAAAAAAAGAAAGAAAGAAAAGAAACATCTGTGATATAACATCTCGATAACACCTTGGTGATAAGGGCATGGGGAAGGGATTCAGTTCTCCTGAATGAGTGTCAGTGCTTGGCAGTCTCCACCCCTGTGGTATAAATAGCCATGGGATCACTTCTGTAAGTAGCTGCAGAAGAGGTTAGCCCAGATTCATTCATTTTTTCTCTCACAGACTTGCTCACTCTAACTCTTTTGCTCCTGCTCAGACGGCACCTGCCCAGAGCCCTTCTACAAAGACTGCTGAGATCTGCTCTCCTACTAAGACTGCTTCTCCCTCTCTCTCCTCTAAGATGAATTGCCCTCTGACACCTACAGGGAGTTGATCCCTAGCACAGCAGTCTGCGTCTGGACAGTTAGATAGGCTGGGGCTGGGAACCGGGGGTCCTGGGCCCCAACGCTTGGTATTCCACCAGCCTTCCTTGTTCTACCAGTGATGGGCACTCAGGTTGTTCCCAGTTCCCTGCCACTATCACTGCCACCTCCCAAGCATGTGAGCACATGGACACACACACACACACACACACACACACACACACGCACATTCAGAGCAAAACAACAAAGAGTGATGCTGTAATGAGCATCTCCAGTAGCTCTCTGGACTGTGGGCACTTCCTCAGGCAACTTAAATACATGCGCACCCCATAAATCCAGCAATTGCCCTCGTAAGTACTGTCTTGAAATAGTTCCGGTATTGTCTAGAATGGCTCCACCAGGCCTCATTCTCACCTGCATGGTGTGAAGTGGGAATTTAGCATTACCCAGCTTTTTACTTTTGGTCAGGGTGATATCAAATGAGAGCTGGCTGTTTCACTCTGCATTTTTTTCTGATTACTAATGATTTTGAATACCTCTTCATATGCTTATTGGCATTCAGGGCTTGCTGTTTGTGAATTGCTCTCAATACCCTTTGCCAATTTTTTAAGAATTTACAGTGCTCTCTTTTTTTAGTTGAGCTGTGGGTGTTTATATCTAGACATTCATTACTCTTGAGTTTTTAAATATTGCAAATATTGACTATCTCCTCCCATATTGCCATCTGTATGGTAACTTCTTCCATGATGTCCTTTGTGGGCAGAAATCTTATTTTGGTGTAGTAAGATTTATCTTTATCTTCTTTTCTTCTGCTTTATAATTTTGTGCTTTTGAAGATGTATCTGATAAGTCCCCTCCCACCCCAACACAAAAATATCATTCCCTCCCTTCTGTTAACTTTATAGTTTGATAGATTTAAGACCTAAATATGAGAGGTCCATTTTTGTATTTAGGCAAGACGTTAGCTCGTCTCTAAAGGTAGCCTCCAAAGAAGACTGGGGAGAAGTCTTCTTATATTGGTAAGTCTTCTTAATTATATATTGGAAGATGACTCCCAATATATAATTATGCCCTGTGTCATTCTCTCCCATGTTGAATCTGGGCTGACCCTGTATGACCAATCAAATGTGGTAGAAATGCCACCGTGTCACGTCTAAGACTAGGAATCCCTGGGCTTATGTCAATCATCCACTAGCTGCATGAATGGGCCTTCTTGGATGTCCAGACCTGCCGGACATTCAGCTGATTTCAGCCACAGCAGACATCTGACTTCAATTCCATGTGAGATCCCAAGCAAGACCCCACAGAACCATGAGAAATAACAATAATTTTTGTTTTAAGCCACCAAATAATGGGGTGATTGGTTCTTCAGCAAGAGAGGGTAGGAACAAAAATTGGTGCTTGAAAGTGGAGTGTTGTCATGAGAATAACCTAAAACATGCAGCATTAGGTCAGGAACGGTAGAGGGAGAAGATAGGAAGAAGGATTTAAGAGCAGTGAGGAGGATTGCCTGTTCCACCTAGGATGTAGAAAGTGTTGCTCTCCCACTTAACAACGATAAAAGACTGTGTATATTATAAAGTCATTACTCTTCCTGAGCTCACCAAGGAGCTGAGGTCACAGGGCAACTAAGTGGCCTGAACCCCAAGTTGGGCAGCCCCCTTCTAGGAGAAATGGGTGTTCAGACTGGCCTGCTTGGGCACTGCTCAGGAGGAAGGGGTAGGCTCCAGAAGAGTGGGTAAGAAGAAATAGGTTCAATTCTAACAAATTGTTGGAAGCCAGGTGTGGACTGCGGTGTCAGTCTGGGATAGTAGGAGGCCCAGGAAATGTGTGCACATGGGGTGCTGCCTTAGTAAGGGAGTGGGGGAGGGGATGAGCTATGTCTGCTGCAGGGAAAAGCATCAACCACGCCCTTCAGTCCTGACCTCCTGCTCAGTGGAGTAAAAGCCTTTAGCCACAAGAAGCCAACAAACCCTGGGGGGAGTCCAGGAAACTGTTCTGGGCCCAGGATCCTGTACCAGTACCATTGCAGGTTGGCTACTCTGGGGTACAGCAGGACAACTCTTCCACACAGGGGATCTGTCTCTGTGTGAGGCAGGGGGAGGTCGGGCAGGAAGGTGGGAAAGCTCCCAGAGCAGCAGAGGGCCCAACCCTCCCCCCCTACTGGAAGCAACAGTGGGCCACAATGGGTGAAGGGGAGGAGTATGTGGAGAGACAGCCTTTCCTGTGCATCCCTGGGGAGATGTCAATTCATGTCACAATGAGCTACTACCACACATTTCTAGAAAGACCACCTGAAAATGCCATGTGCCCCTGAGGGTGTGGAGTTGCCAGAACTCTCATACATTGCTGGGGGACACACAAAAATGGTTCAGTCATTTTGGAAAACACTTTGGCAATATTTTATGAAGTTAAACATATACTTAACTATGGTTGAGCAAAGCCACTCTAAGAGAAAGGAAAGCACGTACACACAAAAGCTGTGCTAAGGGTCACAGCAGCTATACTTGAAATACAGTACAAATGGGTGAATGAATAAACAAAACGTGGTGCGTTCACACACTGGAGTCCTAGGAGCTCAGTGGCACGAAGGAATGAACCGAGGGCTGAATCTCAAAAACATTATGCTGAGGATGACAGCCAGACTCAAAAGGCCACATACCGTATTATTCTCTTCATATGACATTCTGAAAAACACAAAACTGCATATAGGGAGAGAAAAGACTAGTGATTTTGAGGGTTGGAATTGGTGGGGGAGAGAGTGTTGACTGCAGAGGGCACTCGGGAAATCCTTGGGGCAATCAACATAGTTTGTCTTGAAAGTGAGGCGGTCACATGATTGGATGCCTTTGTCAGAAAGAATGAATATGTAAATTGTATCTCAAACCTGACTTAACAACGAAAACTAATCTATAGTGTTAAACCTCAGGATAAGTTTTACCATTGAGGGGCTAACGATAGAGGCAGGGAGCGGGTTTCTTGTAATGTTCTGTGTCTGGATCTGTCAGTTTGTGAAAGTTCTTCAAGCTGTACCCCTATGAGTTATGCACGGCTTTGTATGTATGTTAAATTTCAATAAAAAGCTTTTCAAAAAGACAGTGAGGAAATTGTTACTGGGAAGAAAGAAGACTCAAGAATACTGTCTCTTCAGTGACCTGGATGAAAGGAATGGTATCTAATCAACTCATGCTAAGCTTCCAGCAGCCTATGGTAACACTGAGAAGAGAGAAAGCAGGCTTGGTGCCCGTGCTCAGTGGTTAGGACGCCAGCCACATACACTGGGGCTGGCAGGTTCAAACTTGGCCCAGACCTGCTAAAAACAACTACAACAAAAAACAGCCTGGTGTTGTGGCGGGTGCCTATAGTCCCAGTTATGTGAGAGGCTGAGGCAAGAGAATTGCTTAAGCCCAAGAGATTTTTTTTTTTTGAGACAGAATCTCACTATGTCACCCTCAGTAGAGTGCGGTGGTGTCACAGCTCATAGCAACCTCAAACTCTTGGGGTTAAGTGATTCTCTTGCCTCAGCCTCCCCAGTAGCTGGGACTACAGGAGCCTGCCACAATGCCCGGCTATTTTTTGGTTGTAGTTGTCATTGTTGTTTGGCAGGCTCTGGCTGGGTTCAAACCCACCAGCTCAGGTGTATGTGGCTGGTGGCCTAGCCACTGAGCTACGGGCACCAAGCCTAAGCCCAAGTGTTAGATAATTGCACAACTTCATCTCCCTATCGCCACTGAAAAGTTCAAACTTATGGCCCGCCCCCTACGGCTCTTTGGGCCCGAGCGGTAACACCTTATTGGCTGTTCTACCATCCCATCACCTCCCCTAACCGAGTCTATATAAGGTGCCCTTGTCTTTTGCTCTCTCTCTCTCTCTTCTCTCTTTTGTCTCCCCCTTTCTTCCCCCGAGTGTCTCATCTCTCTCTCTCTTTCTTCTCTCTCTCCCCCCGTGTGCCTTGTGTCTCTGTCTCTCTCTCTCTTTATCCCCCCTTCCTCCTCTCTCTACCTTCTCTCCTCTCCTCTCTCCCCTCGTTTCTCTCTCTCTCTCCCCTCCTCCTTAATGCTGCTCTCCGGCTTCCCCTGCCAATAAAGACCTTTCATACAAGCCTTGGTGTTCTGTGAGGTTTATCCGGTCGAGTGCCCCCCTTTCACCAAGAGTTTGAGGTTGCTGTGAGAGACACCATGGCCTTCTACCGAGGACAACATAGTGAGACTCTCTCAAAAGAGAGAGAGAGACAGCGAGAGAGAGACGAGAGAGAACAATGAGTTAAAAAAAAATAAGCATTTTGGGTGGCACCTGTGGCTCAGTGAGTAGGGCACCGGTCCCATATGCCGAAGGTGGCAGGTTCAAACCCAGCCTCGGCCAAACTGCAAAACAGAAAAATAGCTGGACGTCGTGGTGGGCACCTGTAGTCCCAGCTACTCGGGAGGCAGAGGCAAGAGAATCACCTAAGCCCAGGAGTTGGAGATTGCTGTGAGCTGTGTGATGACACGGGACTCTACCGAGGGCAATAAAGTGAGATTCTGTCTCTACAAAAAAAAAAAAAAAAGCATTTCTATTTTGAACAGAATTTAGAGAAAATATAGAGGTGAAAGGTGGTGAAAGGTTCTCAAAGGAAGAAATGGCTTCATGGCTAAGATCAAGCCAAAGGTAAACCTATAAAATCTTTGCAAAGACCTCAGAAAGATTTAAGGCTCTGTTTCATAGTTTCAGGTAAACAGTAAGGTTTCCAAGGATCTTTATGTGACTGAATCTTAGACCAGCTTTGCCAGACAAGAGGGCTGTTAAAAATCTGAAGAATGTTGTTCTGCACACTGTGACTCTCAGCCCAACGTATAGAGAGGCCTCTATTGAAGAGATCTGTGGCCGTAATTTTTGTCTAATATAGTGAAGCTCAATAAGATCTGCAGGAACCTCACAAAACTTTTAAGAGAATCATATTGGTAAGAGAACTACCAACTTGAACCGAAAAGTGGACAGAAAGACCCCACTGTACCTGCTACCTTCTGGGGGTAGGAATCAGAGTGAAAAAGGTCCTCCTCTTTAAACATGGATATACCTTCTCAAAAAGCAAAACAAGTCAGAGTTCAGATAATAAGGGCTCAGCTTTCTGAGCCAAGAGCTATAGAGAAGCACTCCTAAGGAGCAGGACTCGGTTATGATCCAGGAACTGATAATATGTGCCCTGCTGAATTACTGTGGGCCAATAACTGCTATGTGCCGCTTTCTCCTTCCCTTCTTTTGAACAAGATTTTTTTTCACTTTTCCTATCCTTATGATTATGTATGTTGGGTTTGGGAGGGTTCAGAGGGAAGGTTTGAAATATAGCCAGCAATAGCCCCAGCAGAGTGAAAATGCCTTGTCATCTTTCAGTAGGAAACTTCAGTTTCCCTGTGAGCCCTTTTTGCCCCAATGGGATATGCTTTCTTTTTTTTATTTTGAGACAGAGCCTCAAGCTGTCACCGTGGATAGAGTGCTGTGGCATCCACAGCTCACAGCAACCTCCAATTCCTGGGCTCGAGGGAGTCTCTTGCCTCAGCCTTCCAAGTAGCTGGGACTACAGATGCCCACTACAATGCCCGGCCACTTTTTGGTTGCAGCCGTCATTGTTGTTTGGCGGGCCCAGGCTGGATCTGAACCCGACAGCTCCGGTGTACGTGGCTGGTGCCTTAGCCCGTTGAGCCACAGGCGCCGAGCCAGGATATGCTTTCACTATGAGATGAACTAACAGGAATCTAGCACCCTATATTGGGCTGAAGCACCCTCAACTCCTCTTTTGATGCCTCTATTTGTCAGGATGGGCTAGGTTATGCTGCAGTAACAAGTAATCCTAAAATTAGTGGGTCAACACAACAAAAGTTTCTTTCTTTCCTTTATAACGTGTTCAACGCCTGTTGACAGAGGGACTTTATCCATTGTAGTTACACCGGAACCTAGGCTGATGGAAGTCTCTCATTCCTAAAAGTGAGGTGGGAATGTGGTAGGTTAGCACTGGATCTGAAGTTTTAGCCTAGAAAGCAGAGTGCTGTAACTCTGTATTTGATGAACTACTTAGGTGCTTCCATAGGTCCACTGCCCCTGTAATGAAGCACCTGGTAAGGTTGGATTATGGTCCAAATGGAAAGAGAGGTTACCCTTCAGGCTGCAAGGCCTGGACTGGGGTCAGTGCCATGGGAGGCTCCAGGAGTGTGGCCTAGTCTAGGGAAACTATCATGCCCCAAGGGACCTATGAGTTCCCCCCAACCATAGTTGAGTCTTAAGGTTATTAATATCTGGATTCACCTGGGCGATCTTCTGATCCTCCAGTTCTACCCCTAGAATTATGTTCCTCCATTAAAATGGCTTTACAGTCACCTCTTCTAAGGAGCAGGGACAGATCCAGGATTTGGGGTAAATCTGATGCTTATGCAATTTTAGAGGCCTGCCTTAAGAAAAAAACAAAACAAAACAAAACAAAAACAAAAGCATGAGGCTGGGTGGGCACAGTGGCTCACATCTGTAATCTTAGCACTCTGGGAGGCCAAGGCGGGTAGATTGCCTGAGCTCAGGAGTTCCAGACCAGCCTGAGCAAGAGCAAGACCTCATCTCTAAAAGTAGCTGGGCATTGTGGTGGGTATCTGTAGTCTCAGCTACTTGGGATCCTGAGGCAAGAGAATCACTGGAGCCCAAGAGTTTGAGGTTGCTGTGAGCTATATCACTATGGCACTCTTTCAAGGGTGATCAAGTGAGACTCTGTCTCAAAAAACCAAACCAAACCAAACAAACAAGACACAAATAACAAAAATAAATTTAAATCCAAAAGTAAATATTTATTTAGAAGGAGGAAGGAAGTCATAACAAATTAAAAATTTAAAAGAACTACCACAAACATCACAAAGATCAGAAAAATAATATTTTTTTATTAGCTGCCTGACACCCTCTCATGGCAGTTTCCTTCCATTTTGGTTATGTTCTGATGGCCCATTCATACAATCATGGCTTTGCCTTAGTGTTTTCTAAATAGAGAGGAGGACGATACACTTTGATATCCTTGCCAGAAGACTGATCATTTTGGTTATTGATAGCGATGCCACATGCATAAGTACTTACTGGTTGAACCTAATGAAGAATGAAATTTTAACAAGTTCTACTTGTGTAATTAAAAACAAAAAGAGATAGTGTATTTATATCTGAAAATGTTACCTTACTGAGAATATTCCTAATAAGAGAGACCATTTGTTTCAACTACATATTGATGAAAACAAAATAGTCTGCTTACCAATATTACATACCTGATAATTGGAAGAACTTCCCACAGATTAGATGTTGGCCATCTACATGCTGAGACTTGTTTCTCCCCCATTTTCCACATATTTTCCTGCCAGGGACATATACTTTACGTGGGACTATTTTTAGAAGGCATTTCTATAGCCAGCATGGCTAGCCGTAATTTACCTAGATACAGTAGTGATGGAGAATCACATAAATGTAGCCCTCCAAGCCCAAATTAAATGTATCCTCAACTCATCTGGCCCTTGGCCAGATTGTCAAGCACCCCCAGCACCTAACCCAAGCACAACCCCACACGCAGCAGGGTGCCACAGGGAAAGTTCACATGGAAACGACAAGGGGCCTCAACTATGGGAAGCTCATTCAAGTGAAGGGCCCTGAGGCTCAAGCTTTATTTTTTTTCCTAGAAAACCCACCCTGCCAGGGAGCCTTTACTGCTGAACCCATCCACTCCCTGGGTACCCTTTGGTCTCTTTCCTCAGTTCTTCATTTCCTTTTTTTCTCCTGAAGGGTGAAAAATGGCACACTGTTGAATTCCCTTGGTGTCTGGCACTCTGCCATATACTTAATACTGTCTGAACAAATGTTTCCCAAATCCACATTTATGTATTGCTTTTTGGTAGCTGAGATGGCTATGCAGCACCCAAATGTTTCCCAAATCCACCTTTATGTATTGCTTTTTGGTAGCTGAGATGGCTATTCAGCACCTTACTTATAAACTACATGCAAGAAACAGTGTTTAATAACTATGAGATGCTGACATTTGTGTAGTACTAATCTTTATCCCGTCCTGGGCTGAGGATCTCAAAAGTTTTTCAAAAGCCTTTTCATGTACCAAAAAAACAAAACAAACAAAAAGAGTGGGAACCATATGGTAGTTGTAAAGAGAAAGGTAACATCCCCCTTGCCCCCCACTCTCTGTACCCACCCAGGCTCACCATGCAGAAGTCACCACAACCCCTGGAGGCAGCATCTGCTTCACATATGGGCTCCTCCACTTGTTGGACTGTGGGACCTTGACAAGTTACTTAACCTTTTGGAGCCTTGGTTTTCTCCCATTTGAGGAGTAATACATATAATAGCTGCCTTACAAGGATTATGGTAGTGATTGAATGAGACGTTCCGTGCGGATGACGGGCATTGCCGCCATATCCTCTCATCCCCACACTGAAGGTCACCTTCACAATCATGACCCTGCCTTTCTCTGTCTGGGGACATTCTCTGCTGTATAACGTGCCCACAGCTAGACAGACTGCAAGTGCCCAACCATTGCAGGACAGGGGTTACTGGATAAATGTCCACGCTTAGTGCCCCTCAGTGGAACCGTTCTGGTGTGTTATATCCAGTTCTTGGAGGGCCCTTGGCAGAACTCAGTAATAAATGCTCATTCACACAAACTTTCTTAGCTCTCCAACCCCTGAATCCAAAGTTGTCCTTTTTTCCTTTATTTTTTTGGAGACAGAGTCACACTTTGTCAGCTTGGGTAGAGTGATGTGGCATCATAGCGTACAGCAACCTCAAACTCCTGGGCTCAAGTGATCTCTTGCCTCAGCCTCTTGAGTAGTTCACCACAAAGCCCAGCTAGTTTTTCTATTTTTAGTAGAGATGCTCGCTCTTGCTCAGGCTGGTCTTGAACTTTTGAGCACAACCAATCCACTCCCTCTGGCCTCCCAGAGTGCTAGGATGACAGGGGTGAGCCACTGCACCTGGCCTTAAAGTCGTTCTTTTCTTATTGATTGTCAGGGTCATAGCCCCTTGTTTATTATCCGTGTTGTAAATATTTTCTCCAAATCTCATTTGTTTCTAGCTTAGTGACATAGAGAAATGTTTAATTTTCAGCTAGTCGAATCTATCCTACTTTTCCTTTATGGTTTCTGGATTCATGTCTTCCTTAAGAAGGACTTTCTCACCCCAAGATTATAAATATCTGTCTCTATTGCCTGCTAATACTTTTTGCAGTTGGTAAAAAGTTGGCAAACGATTTGTTTAGCATTCTGGAATTTACTTTTGGGCATTACGTGAGATAGTAATAACAACCGCAATAATACTTATTTTATCTTCCAATCAATAAGTGGGATAAGCAATCATCCCACACTATTTTTGTCATTCATTGGCTAGGCCATCCTTTCCCCTGTGCAGCTTCTGTGATATGCTAATTCCCCATAATCCCCGCTACAGCTCGGTTTTGGGTTCTTTGTTCTGTTCCTTTGATCCAGCAACTCCGTCCTGTTTTAATTTCTCTAGCTTTATAGTTCGTTTGATATCTGGGAGGTCAAGTCACATTTCATTTTTCTTCTCCTTCCAAATACTCTCGCCTATTCTTGCTTGTTTACTCTTTCAGATGAGTTTTCAAATCGGCTTGTCAAGTTCTATAAACATCCCTTTGGGATTCTGATTGGGAATGCATTGAATTTATAGATTTAATTTGGGAGGAATTGACATCTTCATATGATCGTCTTTCCATCGAGGAGCATGATGTATCACTCCATTTATTCGGGCCTTCTTTATGCCCTTCAGTAAAGTTTTATTGTGTTCCTCAAGCAGGACGTGGACATTTCTCATTAAGTTTATTCTTAGATATTTTATAGTCTGGGTGGCCGTTGTGCACTGTCTTACTCTGTTGCTGGGCTATGGTGCAGTGGACCGTAATAGTAGGAATCTAGAAATGGTTTTTCCATTGCCTTTCTAATTGGCCTTTATGGGCGTGTGGAGGACGTGTAGATTTTGATATGTTACCTTGTTTCCCATCGTCGTGCTGATGAGCTCGCTATTTGGTTCTGATATTTGCCAGTGGATTAGAGAAACCTGAAGGGCAGAGAGCTCCATTGTCCCTGGAGAGCAGTTGTTGAATCCGCTGACCCTGCTAGGGCTCTGCAGGGACTGCTTGTGGGGCAGAGATATTGATCAGATGGTCTTTAGGCCCCTTCCGATTCTAGGCTTCTGTGCGTTTGTAAGTCTGGTCTTTGTGTCTGCATCTGGCACACAGAAATCAGGGGCATGTTCCCTTTCCCTGCACTTAGATTTCTACATGCCAAGCACCATGTCAGGTGTCACAGAGAAGGGGAAGAAGGAGAGATTGCTGTGATCATTGCCGACATCACTGCTTCACACGCTTGAGCTGCAAGCAGTGTTACTTAAACATTCTCAAATTAAAACATGCCCCTGCCGCCAATGATTGAAATACAGTCCCTACTTGGGGGCTCCTCTCCTACCCTTACCCTGCCTCCCTAGATGATTCACGAACCCCAGCAGCTCACCCAGTCCCAACGGAGGACTCTCACTCTCAAGGAGCCAAGAGCCCCCTGCCTTTCCTGGCTTCTGTCCTGGCCCTTGCCAGGTCCTAGCTGCTCCTCTATTGTCCTTTCGCTCAGGGAACTTCTTCTCAGGCTCCTGCCCAGAGGTGGCAGCTCTGTGAACAACCAGCCGTCTATGAGGATGCTCCCAAGGAGGCCTTTTTTCCTTGGCAGCTGAGGCTGCTCCTCTGGGGCCCTCTCTGCACCTCTTCTCCAGGGTGTAGTGGAGTCACCTCCAACCAGTCACCTCTGGTCCCCCTCCTAGGTCCACAGAACCACCCAGGGCTGCTGCTCTCTCTGCTCACCCCCAGCACCAATGCCTCCCCCCACCTCTCACAGGAGACCATGCTCTCCTACCAGAAGGGTCCAGAGCAGTGGTTCACAATCAGGTGGCAGTGAATTTCTTTCATTGGCGGACACCAATGTTTGGAGATATTTTTGGTTGTCACAACTGAGGTTATTTAGTGTGTCCCAACCAAGGATGATGCTAAACATTGTATAGGGCACAGGGCAGCCCCTCTCAGGACAGAACTACCCAGCCTCCAACCCCAGCAGTGTGGAGGGCGAGAAAGCCAGGTCTACTTTAGCGCTGTCCAACAGAAATTTAGCAGGAGCCAGAATGCTAGCTGCTATGTACATAATGTAAATTTTTTTTTTTTTGAGACAGAGCCTCAAGCTGTCACCCTGGATAGAGTGCTGTGGCATCATAGCTCACAGCAACCTCCAATTCCTAGGCTCAAGCGAGTCTACTGCCTCTGCCTCCCAAGTAGCTGGGACTACAGGCGCCTGCCACAACGCCTGGCCATTTTTTGGTTGCAGCCATCGTTGTTGTTTGGTGGGCTTGGGCTGGATTCGAACCCACCAGCTCAGGTGTACGTGGCTAGCGCCTTAGCCTGTTGAGCCACAGGCACCAAGCCAAGTGTAAATTTTCTAATAGCTACTTTTAAAACAGTAAAAAGACTGGGCAGGCATTGTGGCTCATGTCTGTAATCCTAGCACTCTGGGAGGCTGAGGGGAGTGGATTCCTTGAGCTCATGAGTTTCAGACCAGCCTGAGCAAGAGTGAGATCCCGTCTCTACGAGAGATAGAAAAATTAGGTGGGCATAGTGGTGCATGCCTATAATCTTGGCTACTCAGGATGTGGAGGCAAGAGGATTGCTCAAGCCCAAGAGTTTGAGATTGCTGTGAGCTATGATGCCATGGCACTCCACCAGGATGACAGAGGGAGACTGTGTCTCAAAAAAAAAAAAAAGTAGTAAAAAGAAACATCAAATTATTTTTAATTTAGTGTATTTCATTTAACCTAATATACCCCAAATGTTATCATTTCAATCTGTAATAGATATAAATTTGAGCTATATATATTTTTTAAGAGCAGGGGTCTCTATACATTGCCCAGGCTGGAATTGAACTCCTGGGCTCAAGTAATCCTCCTGCCTCAGCTTCCTGAGTAGCTGGGATTATAGACCTTGCTTTTTTTCCCATCCTAAATCTTCAGAATTTATTATGTATTTTATACCTACGGCACATCTCAATTTGGACACTTACATTTTCCACACTAATACTTGGTCTGTGTTTAGGTTCCAAAAAAATTGTGGTGGTAAAAGTAGGTATACATACCTCAGTTGTTTGAATATCAGTGTTTACATGTAAAAAGTAAAACTAAAAAAAAAATGAATAAAATATCAAGTTAAATTCCTCCATCACAGGCTGTATTTCAAGTGCTCAGTGGCTACATGTGACTAGTGGACCATGAATCTAGAAAAGGAAAGTGACCATGAATCTAGAAAAGGAAAGTGCCAGTTTCTTCCTTAGGGAGGCAGGAACCACTAACTCTTCCTTTCTGAGGAGTCAGCCTCATAAGTTCAATTCTTCAGTGGTCAATGCCATGCTGAGAACCAGCAGCTTCTCTCAGGGACCTCCTGATCTAGGGACAGAGATGGTCACACCAATATTATAGGTGACAAGTGCCATATAGAAGGCATGTGGCCAGGATGTAGTGGAATGACACAGAGTAACTCTACATGTGGGTGACAGTGAAGGGCTCATGTTTGGGATAAGCTCAATTATTCACTGGGCGTTGGCAAGGCAGAGATGGGATATGTGTGTGTATGTGTTTGTGTGTTTGTATGTATGGGGCGCAGGTACCTGCACAGAGAAGGTGGCCTGAGTAAAGGCCAGACATCAGCAAGGGTGTGCCGTGTTCCTCTAAGGTGAGTCTGTAGAGGGCAGGAGGATTTAGAGGTTGATAGTGACAGGTTCTGCATGTTTCTGCAGACAGCATCTGCCCTGTAGTCGGTTCTGAGCTTTGCTCCCATGAAGGGAAATCCGGACTTGGATTTATGGGTCCAGTCTTCCTTCCAGCCATCCATGCAACACTTCTATCCACCAACAGGGGGCAGGGCGACCTCAGGAAACAGTACTTGTTCTTTAGGACTCAGGCAGCCAAGGTTAGTCCTGAGTTTGGAGAGACCTTACAATCCTCCGCGTACATTTACTGAGTTTCAGGCCAGGTACTGGGACCTGTGTGCACTAAGATTCTGTCAGTGGGGAGGCCAGGGAGAATCACGACCAGCTTCCTGGAGGAGGGGATTCCAGAGCTGAATCAAAATGAGAAGTTGTAAGTTGTGCCATTCCCGGGGGCAGGGGGAGGAGTGGTTACTGGTGGGTTGCTGGAGGTGGTCCTGGATCCTGGAGTGCAGGGTACCAGGGGGCAGCCTGTGGAGGGACCTGAAGCTAAGGAGCTCCACTTTGCTACAGTAGGGAGAATCAATTTCCTTTTTAAAAAATAAACACTTTTTATTATAAAAACTCTTTCTTTCCTTCCTTCCTACCTTCCTTCCTTCTCTCCTCTTCTCCTTCCCTCTCTTTCTTCCTTACTTTCTTTCGAGACAGCGTCTTGCTGCGTCACACAGGCCACAGTGCAGTGGCATGATCATAGCTCACTCCTCAAATTCCTGGCCTCAAGTGATCCTCCTGAGTCTCCCAGAGTGCGAGGGCTATAAGTGTGAGCCACTGTGCCCAGCTGAAAACTTTCAAATATGTATCAAGCCATGGAGATGAGTAGATTCATGACTCCTTATGTACCCATAGCCTTCCACAAACAATGACCTCATTCCACCGTTTTTTAAATCCGTTCTTCCTCCAAATTATAAAAAACTCCTTTTGATAGAAAATTTTGAACAGACCAAAGTAGGGAGAACTTTGGTCTCTCTACTGTGAGGGAGACCCCCGTACCCAGCCCAACAATGAAGAGTGTGCCAGGCTTGCTTCGGCTCTGTCCCTCCCCACTCCTCCCCACCCTCAGATTATTTTATTTATAAATATTTTAGAAAGTCTCTCTAAAAGCGAGGGACTCTAAAAAAAACATAATCGCACCACCATGATCACACCTGAACAAAGTGAACAATGATTCCTTCCCTTCATCCCACATCCAGGACTGACAGTTTTTGAGCCCAGGAATGGTCAGGATGAGACGGAGCCCACCTGAGCGTGGAAGAGGCAGCAGAGGGAGAAGGGGCTGAAAGCAGGATACTCACAAGGAGACGCCTATGAGGGCCCAGGGGAGAGGCAGTGAGGACTTGCACTTGACCAAGGCAGAGCAGTGGTGGCAGGCTCTGTGGAGAGCTTGCCGAGTACCAGCTACTCTACACACAGCTTCCTGACCAATCTTCACAAATGTCCCACGAGGGAGGTTCTGTTTTCTCTGGTTTATAGGTGAGGAGGGTGTGGGGCGATGCAACAGAAATCACAGGGCAAGGTTGCAGAGCTGAGATCCAAACTCAGGCCAGGTGGTCTCAAAGCTCTGGAGCATCACATTTCTGCAGCTCTGAAGCCCCAGAATGGGGAGGGGGCTAAGGTGGGCTGTTAGGGAAGCAGCTTTCACAGGACTGGGCGCCTGCTTAGCTGTGAGGGTGAGGGAGGGAGCTGTCCACTCTTATTCCTCTTTGCTGCCAGGGGGACTACATGGGCACCCGGTGGGAAGTGGAGGTGGTGGTGATGGTGGGAGAGGCAGGGGACCCTTTTCCTAGCCTGCAGCCAGAAACACACCAGGGATTCCAACTGACTCTCAGTGGAGGGTCTCTCCCCATTCCCAGCCTTTTCTGTTTCTGGTCCCTATCTAAGGTCCCACCCACGTAATGCTCAAGGCAGAGACCCACCAGAGAGTCCATCCCCATTCTCCACATGAATAAGTGAGTGAAAAGATAGCTGCCCCCCATGGGCTCTGTAGGCGCCACCCCCTGGGTGGGACTCTGAGCTCAGAGACTGACACAGTGTGGGCCGACCCAGTCACTCTCACTTGACACTCTAGTGCTTCTGTTATCCTAGAATGAGACTGTACCTCCCCCAACACTTCACTTCCCTTTGCACCACTCCCGAGGAATCCCACATCTGGCTTCATTGTGGGTGATGGAGGACTGGTCAGTTCTCCTGGGCACTGATGGACTTGGTGGAGCATCCCCCTTCCCTGGGCTGCCCTGCCAGGCTGGTCCAGTCTGCTGGGGCTGGGTGGGGTCTTCCCTAGGATGGGAGGTTTGCATTTGGTCCTGTGAGTGGACAGCCCTCTTGCTCTTCAGAACTGGAGATAGATGTGGTGGGAGCCTTTTGTGCCAAGAGCCATCAAGTCTCCAGACAAGGCTGAGATTCTCTCTGGGCCTCAGTTTTCCATCTGCAGCAAGAGGCTATATTTGCCTCACTGAGTGGCTGTGAATTCCAGGAGACCGGTTCTGTGAAAGTCATTTGCAAACTCTGCAGTGCTGTGCCTGGTGATGGGGGGAGTAACTTTCTCCCCCCTTGCCTCTTGGTCTTTTGACTGAGACTACGTCTGCTGTTCCTTCCTTCTCTGAGTCAGTGGGCCAGGAGAATGGGCTCCATCCCACCAGGGCCCCTTGAGCCACCTCTCCGCGGCAGCCTGGATACTCAGGAGCAGATCTTGGAGGGGAGCCTTGGGTTGGCCTGTTGTGTTGGCTCCTTTTCTCATCTGTCTTGATATTTAAGCCCTTTTTCCCCTCCAGCTCCCACCCACCGAACAGTTCCTCTTAGCCTCCAGCCTTGCCCACTTTCTGCCTCCCCCTACAGCCCAGGCAAGCCCTTCCATCTTTGTTAACCAGGGATTTTGACTGCCAGCACTGTCTATCTGCCTGTTGTCCTGAACCCCGAGTGGGCTCAGGGGGAGCCGGCCCTCCCCATCTGAGCCTCCCAAGGCACTTGGGTTAGAACTCTGGGTCCAGTATCTTGGAGGCAAGATGGACTGGGCCTAATCGGTCTCTCTCTGAGGCCAGCTGGTCCCTGAGGAAGCATGGTGGCAATCAATGTGTATCGATGTCTGAATCGGACTCCTGTCCACCCTAAACCAGCCCACACTGTGAGTGCTGCTCCCGTGAGAGCCACGGGGAATCATGGGCATCCAGAGGGACATTCCTTTATTCCATAGCTGATAAGACAGATGACCAGAGGGTGAAGGACTTTCCCAAGGTCACTCTAGCAGGGGGAAAAGTGGGACCCAGCCCAGGTTCAGCCCTCCCCATATCCTCACTTGCCGCTTGCCCAGGTCCTTCCTTCTGCCTCGGGCAGATGAGAGGGTGGCCAGGGGCTGCCCTGCCCTGAGAAGCCTGGATGGGCTCTGCTGTGCTGGGCATGGCTGGCAGACCGCTGCTCTTAGAGACCTTGGTGACCTTTAGGGAGGGAACTTTAGGGCTCCTCTTGCTCAGCTCCATCCTCAGAGGCAGCTGAGGGAAGTGTGGCACAAAGAGGGGAGGGATCTGCCATCAAGTCAGCCCACCGAGGACACCCTCCCCATGTGGGCCACCCTATTCCTCCTACTCTCCTCCCTCAGAACCACCTATAGGCTAAGGGAGGGAGACAGCCACCCTGGCTGCTTCTGGAAATGGGATTCCAGACAGAGTGGCTCTACTCCTGTCTGCCACCCCCAACCCAAAGGACAAGGTCTTCCTCCCTCCCGCAGGCACTGGGCCCACCTCAGTGCTCCTTCTGGTGCATTCTCTGCTCCTGAACTCAGATGTGGGACAGGCTGCCCTAGATAGGGAGGGAGTGCCTGCTATCCTGGTCGGAGCACTGGATGGGAGTCCAGAAACTTGGATTCGAGTCCTCAACCTAGCCCGTTGCTCTGTGATCTTTCGTAAGTCACTTCCCTTCTCTGAGTTGTGCACTGATAAATAATTCTACCAGCCCTGCCTTGATTAAATGGGACCAAATCTGACAAAAAAAGCTCTGTATACATATAAGAAGTGGTTCTTATGTGCCACATGGCCAGACACAGGCTGAGGGAATCACGGAGTGTACCAAGGTGGGTCCTTCCTGGCTTGCTGATCTGCTGGGTGGCCCTAGGAAAGTGGCCTACCCTTTCTGGGCCTCATGAAAACATGGAGATGAATGTTTCTCCCTGCCATGGCATCGACCTCCTGGCAACAAGGGGAAACTAAATGCAGAAGAGCTTTAAGGGCCTTGGAAGAAAGGCCGCCTGTAAACGCAAGAGATTATTAACAACATCCAATAATCATGCTGTCTGCTGACAAAAGTAATGATGCCCCAAAGTTGGGCAGGGAAAGCCTGTCAGCGTGGTGGTGGCTCCTAGCGGGTTTCCTCTCGGGCTCATTACCCTCCGTGCTTGTTTATGTGGGGCTTTGCCTCTGGGAAGCAGACACTAATTAGTTCCTCCGCAGGCGTGCCCAGGAGGTAGGCAGGAAGGACAGGGGGTGGAAAGAGAGCTGGAGCCCCAGGAATGGGGTCTGGCCTGGCCACATAGCTGGCCTGGGAACAGAAAGTTCTCCTGGTTCTCACTGCCACATCTGGCGCTATCCTGAGCACCTGGGTAGGTAGTGTTCCTTCTCTGGGCCTCAGTTTCCCCACCACAACTGCCAGTGCAGGAAGGTGGTGAGGCATTGTGGGATGGTGGCCCCAGATCACCTTCTGACTTGCCCACCTACCCATTCCTCTCTGTCTCTCTGGACACTTGGCGTTGGCACAGGGAGGCCACCATGTGCTCCGTGCACCTTTGTCTCCAAGGGTGTCTTCTCAGCAGCCGGTCCTCTGGTGGTTCCTGGTGCCCAGGCGTCAGTAGGAAGTCGTGCAACTCTGAGCCTCTACTTCCTCATCTGTAGGATGGGGCTGTAGTTTCTGCCTTGCCGAGTCAGGATGCTGGGTCCTGGGCACAGGGAGCCATATGTGCATGGGGGGGGCCCTCAGGGCTTGGCTAGGCTGTAGGATAGTCCCCAGCCCTCGGCCAGCGTGTGGCGGCTGGTGCCTGGGTGGGAGAGATGAGGCGCCTCTGCCGCTCTTGTTTTTCATCCTGGCTGGGGCCTGCGGGGACTTCTCTCACGTCCCCAGCTCCTTTGCCTTCTCTCTCTTTAGACAACTGCTCTCATTCTGTCTCCCTCTCACCACATAGACTATTTTTATCTTCCGGCTTTGGGGGAGGTGGAGGAAGGGCAGCCTGAGCGGTGGTTTTTTCCTCTCCCCTCTTCCCGGCTCTCACGTCTTTCCCTGCTCTTCTCTGGTCCTCCTCGGGGGTCACCCTGCCCCCTCCGCAGGCTCCTCGAAGCCCTCCCTCCCAGCCCAGCCTGTCTCCTTCCCTTGCTTCTCTCACCCTCCCTCTGCCTCTGGGCTCTTCTGTCCTCATCTCATCTTCTCTCTCTGCTGCCCTCCGAAGGGCCCTGTCCCCGCCTGACGGCTTCCTCTCAACGGTAGCAGGTGGTCAGTAGTCCCCCTTCTTGCCATAATCACTCCTGACCACTAATGGCAGCTGGCCCTGGTGATCACTCCCTCCTTCTGGAAACCTGATCTCTTTTTGGCGTCCACCCCTCGCTAGGTATGCATTTGTGGGTGCTGCTCACCCCTCTCGATAGCTGCTGGTGCCGGCGGGTGACCCAAACAGCTCCCCTCCACCTTCTTTGGCTACCAACACCTGGTTTTGCTCCTGCCCCTCCCTACCCACCCTGTTGTTTGGGCGGGGCTGATCCACCTTCTGGATTCAGAGATTTGATGTGACCAGGCCTGGCCAGGGTGAGCTCAGCCTAGGTTTCTGCTGAGTAGGAAAAGGTGTCTCTCCTCTTGGGGCTGCTCAAGCATCTTGGCGGCCTCAGGGAGAGCCCACCCAAGGAAGAGGTCAGCAGGGAAGAAAATAGAATCAAGTGATGGAAGGAGGAGAGAGTCCCAAGCCCTAGACTGAGCACCTGGATCCCATTGTTCCTGATTTTGATGTTTTAGTAACATACACTGATATTTTTTCCCCTTAATCCATTTGGAGTTTCTTATTTGGCACTAGTAACTGGGAGTCCTGTGTGGCCCCTTAGGGTTCAAGCTGGCTTTTCTCCCCAGTCCACCTTCTGCCCCACTGCCCTACCCGTCCCGATAGCTCCTCCTTTCCTATGGCTGGGAATGCCCCAATCCAGGCTGCACTCCTGGACGTCCAGCCTGCACTAGCAGCTGCTCCCAGACACTTCTGATGGGATGCCTTGGAAACACTCCAAATTCAGTGTTTCCCCAGTTAGACTCATCCTCTGTCCTTTATTTTCTAGAGTTTTCTGACTTGGAGTGCTCCTTTTATTCTGTCTATTCATCCATCTACCTACCCATCCATCCACACGTCCACCCATCCATCTACACATCCACCAATCCATCCATCTATCCGTCCATCCATCCATCCATCCGTCCATCCATCCATCCGTCCATCCGTCCATCCGTCCATCAATCCATCCATCCATCCATCCATCCATCCGTCCATCTGTCCATCCGTCCATGCACACACCCATTCATTCATCTCCTCCTTCTCCTCATACTGACAACAATAATAGCCTATTTACTGGGGGCTTACTTGGTGTCAGGTACTGTTTTAATTAATTTACACTTACTCATTTAACCCTCAAACCAACCTACACCATCGGTATTTTTACTATTGCTGGCTCAGAGGTGAGAGAGACACAGAGGGGATACGTGGACAGCTCAAGCCAGAGATCTGGGGATTGTCCTCTGGTCCTAAGTTAGTCACCACATCCTGCCAACCCTGCCTCGAAATCACTCTCAGACTGGCCCATTCCTCTCCCCTGACCTGCCTCAGGGCACTCTCGCGTCTTCCTGAGACTTGGCACCAGCCTCAAGCGTCTTCGCCCTCCATCTGCACCTGGCCTTGCCCCTGCTCGGGGTGCCTCGAGGAGCCCTCAGGCAGACAGGTCCTGCTGCAGGGCTGAGGCTGCGCCTGGGCTTCACCATCACACCCAGGAGCTCAGATAAGTACCTGGCTTAGACCAGGTACTTCATAAACATTCTGTAATAAAACGAGGCCTGAAAGGTGGCTTGGGAAGCACTTGGGACGGCCAGTGGCTTTCAGGATGAGGTGCCCGCAGTATGTGACTGCCTCCAGTCACAGGGTCGTCGCTCACTCAAGTCCACTCCGTTCTGGGACAGCTCCAGGCATCTCAGCAGTTCTTATTGATGGGTGAGGGATATGTCAGACCCACTCAAATGTCTGAGGGCCTTCACTCAGCTTAACAACTCCGTTCATCCTCCTGATAGGCAGAAGCTCTCCACCCCACCCCCTTGATGACTTATGGGCAGAGAGCAGCTGGAGCTGGGGGGCCGGGGGGCCCTCTCTGTGCCTGCAGCATCCCTTGCTCCAGGTGGGTACCCCCTAGTTAGGTGGCCTACTGGACTACAGGAAGCCAAGGTTGGGGTGATTTGTGGGTGACCAAGGCCTGGAGTAGTCATCTTCTTGCTGTCTGCTGAGATGGGTTTCTGGAGTGTGGTGAGAATGAGGCTTCTTCTGAGATCTGTAGAGGGATGTGCCTGAAGCCCAGGTCCTTTGTGAGGCCAGGCTGTGCAAGCCCCAGTCAGCAACACTGCCTTTGGGCTTGTCCCCAGGGAGATGTGGCACCAAATGTGTGAGGCTGTCTCAGGAAGGGCACACAGGCCGGGGCGAGCTTGTCTGCAGCATGGGGGGCAGGAGAAGGACTCTGGTCCCGAGGGTGAGTGTGACAGCCATGGAGGTGCACCCCTCAACTCTCCCTTCAAGAGAAGCCACCCCAGGGACATGGCTGGCTGACCGCCCTCTGGCTGCCACACCTGCAGGACCCTCTGTGGTGCTCCACACTCAGTCCTTCCTCTCCTAGGGTGCACGTGGCAATGACTGAGCCATACAGGCCTCAGAGCCAGCAGTGTTTGCAGATGTGGGTTTCCCTGCGGGCCCCTTTGCTTGGGTCCCGGCCCCGTGACTAAGACAGTCTTAGAAGTGTGCTGGGTCTCAGGTTCTTCCTCGCAAGCCTCCTTCTTGGCCCCATCCTTATACCAGTGACAAACTGGCATCATGATCTGTGCCCTCCCCATCTGTTCCTGCTCCTTTCCCCTTTATCTTGCATACATCTTTCTTGGAGGGCCCCAAGTGACCCATTCACCCTGAGGGGAGGACACTGCTGCCGAGGTCCAAGGGGCCCTGGCACCACCCGTAGTGCTGGCAGATGTGCCTGGCAGAGACGCTGCCCAAAGGTAGATAGAATTACTGTGGCAACACCTCCCAGTCTTGGGGTTTTTTGGGGGGCAGGGCTTGGAAGCCTGAGACCCTACTCTCAGCCGCATCCTCACCAGCAGCCCTTGTTCTCCTGCTGGCTTGCCCGGGCCCCTGCCTGTGATCCCTGCTGGCCACCGTTCCATCTGATTGTGCCTAGATCATCACCTCCCAGAGCCTCCTGGTCCCTTGTGGGACTGACAGGATGCCAGGGCAGGAGGGTCTTCAGAGACCATCTGGCTCCACCACTTAAACATACAGCAGGTGCAGAGAAGTTTAAGTTACTCACCTGAAGCCCCCCAGTAGGTCTGAAGCAGGCTGGCCAGGACCATGGCTTTGTGATGACCTGTCCTGGGCTCTTCTTACCTGGTTGGGTGGTTCCCTGTGGCTTCAAACCACATCAGTGGACACTGCCTCCAACGACCACGTGAGAGCCCCTCCCTCTGACATTGTTGGGCCTTCCTTAGCTTCCCTAGGAAGCTCTGACATTGTTGGGCCTTCCCTAGCGTGGCTCAAGTGCCCCTTCTGGCTCTGCTGACCCTCTGGTTCTCCTGGGCCCACCTCAAGCTTTCACTCACTTGCTTGCCCCCCTGGGGGGCCCTCTCCTGTTGCTGTTGGCACAGGATCTATCTCTGTCAAGGCTGCCCTGACCTCAGCCCAGCGTCCCTACACCAGGCTCTCTTAGCACTCAGCTTGTATGTCCTGGGGGATGTGGCCTGGCCTGACCCTCAGCTGTGGCCCTGAGAATCTCCTCCCTCAGGACTAGCCCGCGTGTGCTCTGGGTTTATGAGAGGAGATGAGAAAGTGGAGTCAGGCGGACCTGAGTTTGAACCCCAGCTTGGCCAGGGTGGTCTCTTCATATCTCTGTGCCTCAGTTACCTGACATATGAAATGGGGATGTGAAAACCCACCTTGGACATGTGGACATAATGTATGGAAAGTGCCTGGGACAGCACCTGGCTCGGCGGCTCCCCCCTCTCTCCCCGCCTTAGGTTCCAACTCAGGGCTCAGCACCCAGAAGTGTTCCAAACCCAGATGTGGAGAGCCTAGGAAACAGCGGAGGAGGCCGTGGGAGGGGTCTGCTGGGAGACAGAGTGAGAGTTCCCGTGAGCTCGCAGCCGAGCTCAGAAACACCGATTCAGCACCAGCTTCCAGAGTGAGAAGCACTGTGGGCTGGGGGGGGGGGGGGCAAGGAGAGAGAGGAGAGGGGAGGCGGGGGGGGGAATGAGGGAAAGAAGAGACAAAGAGGCTGAACAAGAGGAGGTCATGGACGCAGAAAAGGACCCGGGGGAGGGAGATCAAGTGAGTGGCAGAGAATGAATCAAATAAAGATGAAAAGATGGAGAGACATTCAGAGTTTGGGGAGGTAGCGACCCCGTAGAGAGAGTGTGCAGTAAGCAAGTTCAGGAAGTGAAGGAGATGGAGGGAAGAGAGGAAGAGACAGAGAGAGAATTCCAGAGGCCAAGTTTGCAGGACAGGTCCTGCGTGAGTGAGAGCAACCGAGTTGGCTATGACCTACTCTAAGGGGGCTCTGGGGACCGTGGAACTTTGTGACAGTCGTTCAGAGAAAATCTCCAAATGCTGGAGCCCTGATGGGGGCTGAGGGCAGGGCAGGGCAGGGCAGGGACATTTATGGACTTGTATTTGGGGCTAGCAGACCTTGAGGGCTAATGGAAAAGGAAGAGGGTGAATGGTCAAATGTTCAAGTCTCTCAGGGATGGACATGTGCTTTTGGCATCAATGCCACTGCCTTGGCTTGAATGTCTCTAAGGTCAGGCAGCTCCTTCCTGCCTTGTCTTGCCCTCCAGACGGCCAGTCTGAGAAGGCATTTGCTAGGCTGCCACTCTGGCCTTGGCTGTGGGGCGTGTGTGTATGCACTCCTACCAGGGTAAGCTGTAAGCCAGTTTGTGAAGCCACAGGGATGCCTAGGGGGAACGATCCTAGAGACTTTTCTCTGTACCCCCAAAGGAAGCAGGGCTGTTTCTCTTTGGGTCCCTTATTTGATCTCAAGCCCCTTCTGCTTCAGAGAAGGACTTCTGACAAATTCATTTATATGAAGTACTGGGAGATTACTTGACAATTTCCTTTAAAGAGGTCAGTTTTTAACTCAAAGCAACACTTCACTTATGCGGGACCAGCAGGCAGTGGGCAGGGAGCTCAGAGGGGAGGGTACTCTCTTTGGCTCCCACTTGCACTATAATCTCTCCTTCCATCTAACTAGAGACTTTTGGAAGATGGGGGGCATTTCTTCTGTGTCTTCTTTGTCCTCCCCAATCAGGGCTCAGCGAAGCCCCTCCAGAGGGGCTCCCAGTGAGGGGCAGGGAGGGCACAGCCAGCAAAGCCTTTGCACCCATGAGCCACATTGCCAAGCAAGAGCAGACTAAGGCATAAGCTCCTATGACAGGTGGTTTGCTGTGTGGCATCAGGCAGGTCATTGCCCTCTCTGGGCCTCCAGTGCTTATGTGGGAAAGGCAAGGTTTGGGCCATATGATTTTCAAAGGCTCCTCCAGCCGTGGTTTTGGGTCTTTGATCCTCCTGAGTTGCTGGTAAGCCCTCAGGCTAGGCTCTGAGTACAGCAGGACAAGGTGGATGGACTCCCGATGACCCCATGGTCCTCGACCAGTCAGACACCAGACTCTTTCATCAGAAATAATGGGAGAATTCTTAGAGCTGGAGGCCTTTAGACACTCTTCTGACTCCTAGTGACAGGGAATAAACCAAGGCCCAGGTAGAGGGGTGGCTTACCTGCATCCTGCAGCACGTTAGCCCCAATTACAGACAGATCTCCTGCTGCTCATTATAGTTGATTGGCTCGGGGGGTAAATCCTGGTGGGCTCCTGATGGAGGCGAAAGCTAAGATAGATTCAAAAGGAAAGCATGAGTGAAAAGAGGTAGGCAGGATAGGTGTAACTGGCAGGTCTTCCAGGGAGGAGCTCAACCTCTTCTACCCAGAAGCCACTTGGACAGGGAAAGGGGTTGGATTGTGTACCTGTCCTTGGCCATGTCCCAGCTTTACCCCGAGGCCACAGAAACCCCAGGCAAGGGTTAATCTCTGCGTTGGCTTTTCTGTGTTTGGTCTCTGATGTGTGGGGATGGAGGACATCTCTCTTTGTGGGCTGCCCCTGGGCCAGCGGCTGGACTGGGCCAGGCACAGCTGTAAGCCACTAAACTGGGCTGCTGGAGATGGTTAAAGCTTCCCAGGCATCCACCCTGCAGCTCAGAGAATGGGCAGCAACTTGTCACTTTAATGAGGTTGAAAATTTCCTTGTGACCTGAGAGATTGACAACCTTGGGTACCTCACTCACCTCTAGTTCCCTCCAAAGCCTCCCTAGGCTGTGGAATGCATGCAGAAGGTGAAAGTTGGCAGGTTCAATTGACAAGGTTTGGGGGAGGGGTGGACTGGGCCTCTGAGTTTGATCATCAACCCTACCTCCCACTTGATCTCCTAATCTCCTGGGTATCCCTCCTCTCTGGCAGTGTATCTCACTGATCCCACTGTCCTTGAGTATGGTGGGCCAATTTTCTTCTCCATATGTCTACTCATGCTTTCCTGCCACTGGGAATATCATCTTCTTTCCTGTTAATTGTCCAGATTCTTCTTTCAAGGCCTAGGTGAAGAATTCTGCCTTCCAGGAAGCCTTGTATGGTTGCCCTAGCAGAACCCTTAGACTCTGAGGGCAGGCGAGCCCCCTTTTGCTTGCTAACACCAGTGATCAGGCTGCAGTTGCCTGAAGCACCCTGACAGGACCAGCGAGGCTGCACCTAGGATTGATTAGTGATGTCTGCCAGGGTCAGAGAGTAGAAGACTGGAGTGCCTTCCTTACATTTGCTTTCTCTGCTGAGGTGTCTGGGCCATGTGGTCCTTTTGTTTGACCCTTTGTGTATGCTAGATTTTGCTCATGTCTTTGCCCCTCAATCTGCCCAGGGAGACATGTCCCTGATGGCAGACACCCTGTCTGAAGCTTCCCCTATATTCCCCTATGCTATATACTCATCAATACTCAATAAACCTGAATCAGGTGGAGGGCAGAGAGTAAAATGCTGTCACTTTCCCTGGAGTTGGGAAACTGAGTCATAGGGTTTCAGAGTCATTTACAGAGGAAGGCCCTGGGGCTTGGTCCCAGAGAAAGGGTGTGCTGGCTAGGCTGTAATACTGACTAGAGGCCACAGTATGCCTTCCCTGATATGAGAGTTGTCTTGCAGCCTAGGAAGGGCAGGAGTCCCTATACTGTCTCCTCATAAGACACCCACAAGAGCCCCCTGGCACCCACAAGAGCCCCTGCTTTTTTCATCTGTGACTCTGAGAGAATTCATTAGTGCACTTTCCTCCCACACATCGGATTCACACCTGTCATTATTCCCATTATACAGATGGGAAAATGGAGGGAGTTCAAGGCTCATGGCTGGACTCCAGGGCCCATTCAGTAGGTTGTCATTGCTATAGTGGCTCTAGTTCCACACGTGAGTGGAATATGACCAGGGCCCAGGCTCATCAAGGAGGTGAATATTTTCTTGTGAATTCCAATACAGAGTCCAAGCTAGAAAGTCACTGATAGATTATCTATTCTATCTATCCTCTGTGCCCTTGTGACTCAGATGCAGAGAATGAGGCCCAGAGTAGGGCAGGGGCTGGTCCCAGGCCACACAGTCCCCTTAGTGAACAAAGGCATGCAGAATAGAGGAGAGGAGGGCTGCTCTTCCGGGCCTTGCCCAGTCTCCAAACACTGAAGAAGATCCTCTGGTAGTTGCCCTGGGCCAGCATACATGAGCATATGCCTTTCATTCCCACTAGGTGGGCTTCGATATCTCATCCATCCCAAGACCGTCAGGAGACCAGATGCAGCAGGCACTGAGGGAGGCCATACAGCAGGAAGGCCAGGGCACAAGACTCTCTGAAGTTCTCAGCTTAGCCACTAATGGATACTCTGGGGCAATTGGCCCTCTGAGCCTGTTTCCTCATCCCCACATTGAGGTGGGATCAGGGCATCTCTGCAGTCTTGCCTAGCTTCAAGTTCTCACTCTGGTGTAAATGACTGATAGTAGAGTCCATCTTGGCAGGAGTGGGTAAAGGAACAGCTGAAAGTGGAAACAGGATGCAAGAGGATGCTGCAGGGGTAGGTTAGGATATAGTCTAGATTTGGGGCCTGCTCCTGACCTCCTCTCTGCCACCTCTTCCTCCCTTCCCTCCTCTATCTCCCCTTTTCCTTACCTCTGTGCTCCAGCAGCTGCTAATTCGGGCCTCCACCTCGGTGTGGTGCATTATAAAGAGCTGGCCCTCTTCCAGATTTGCATCTGTGGTTTATTGATTTAATTAAGTAGGGGCTGTAAATAGTGCCCCCTCCTCGGTCTGGGGACCATCCATGGGGCAGCTGGCTGGCATTAAGACCCAAGGAGGCTGCTGACTTCAGAGGTAGCCTGATTTAGGGACCTGTGATTCCTGTGACCTTCATTTCTCCATCCCTCTTGGATACTAGCAGAAGTGTTGTTGCAGGTGGCAGTGACAGCTTAATCATAGCCCAGAGCCTCTGCTGGGGAGAGTGCACCTCAGTGGACAGTGGGCAGAGGGCCTGGGAGCCCTCTGTTGCACCCCACCCCTCACCACCAGCCCCACCAGCCTGGATCCCGCCTCAGCTGTGCTTCTCCGGCCGGTGACCTGCCTGGCACTCTGGGAAGGCTGCTCTTTTGTCTTCAACAACGGGAGCTGCAGTTTCAGAGGCTCATGGTGTGCTTTCCCGTGCCCACTCTTGCCTGGCATCTCCAGATGCCATCATGGAGCAGGCCTTTGCTGCATCTGCAAAAGGGGCAGGAGTGACTTTAGGTGACCTCCATGCTCCCCACCCCTCCCAGACTGGGAGCACAGAGACCTGGCTATTGCCTTTCCTCGGCCTGCTTCTGTGGCCCTGCCTCCCCACGGTCTCTCTGGGCCTCTGTCCCTCTGCTTGGGGCTGGAGTCAGCACAGCCCAAGGTCCCTTCTGCCTCTGCAGTCATCTTTCCTCTTTCATGGGGCGATGTTCTTATGCCAGGGGATGCTGAGCCCTGGGCTGGGCAGGATTCTCTCCCAGCTCTGTAAATGGGCAGGGCAGCACCTTCCCCACCTCAGAGATGTACAACTCTGAGAGGTTGAGCGACCTGCCTCAGGTCACGCAGTTCTTAGACACAGAGCTTGCTTGGAGCCCAGCTGGCCCTACGAGGGGTGTTGATGACACTGATGGATCTCCCGGGCATCCTTCAAGTCTACCTCTGGGTTAGCTCCTCCAGCAGCCCCAAGGTCCCCCTCTTCCCCAGCGCTTGAAGGAAAGGTCTCCCTTGGGGGAACAGGAGGACACCAGGGATGGTGATGCTGCTGGCAGGTTTTGGCCCCATCCTTTGGAGACGAAGAGCCAGGCCTCGGGTTGGTGGTGTATAGTCGGCCATGCTTTCCACTGGGAGCCAGGAGGCTGGGCCAGGATGGTGGGGCGCCACAGAGTGGCATCTTTGCAGGAGTGGGGTTGGGTGCAGGGGACACAATTTGTGGCTCAGACCTGAGAGCTGACGAAGTCCTCGGAGCCATTGCCCAGATGAGAACACTGAGGCCCAAGGGCACCCAATCTGGGTGGAGGTTTTCCAAGGAAAGTCCAGCCTGATCCTTTGCTGGTCCCCCCATACTTGACACCCTGGCCACCTGGACCAAGGTGGGCAAAATCAGCTTGCTGGCCTTCCACACGGGTCTCGGGGGAGGGAGAATGAATGGGCAGTGAGGTGGCGCTAACAAGAGGGTGGTGGGAGCCGCAGACCTGTCCCACAGGCTATGTTAGCAGCGTTTGTCCCACAAGTTCACAGCTGTCGGAAACATCTATTCGGTCTCCTACGTCAGCACCACCTACCACCCCTGCCCTGCCCGGCCTCTGATGCCCCCCTACCCTGCCTCTCTCTGGGTGTTCCTTGCTATCTCTCCTTTTCTTGGCCCCACCCTGCCTCTTTTCCCAATTTTCCCAGTTTCTTGGCTTCTCTGTGTCTTTCTCCTCCCTTTTTCATTCTCTGGTTCTCCCACTCAAATCTGCCCCTCCCATTGGGCAGGCAGGTGGAGTCAAATGGGATTGACCAGGCTCGGAGTCTGCGAGACTGGTGTTTTTCCCCTTCCCTGGCGGGCCTCTGTGGCTTCTACCTCCTCATTTGTAAAAGGGGGATAATCCCAGTCCTCAAGGAGGGTAAGTGGGGACTGAGGCAGTTCTTGGCAACTCGTAAGGTTTCCCTGGTCCATGTTCAGGGCAGGTCATGCTACCTTCCTGCTGCTGGGCCTGGAGGAGCAGCAGGACTCTGGGCAGTCCTGAGAGGGTTCAAATTCCCAAGCCATTTCTCTCAGCTCCATCCTTCCCAGAGGGCCCACCATCCTGCATCCCTCACAAGTGGTCATCACCCCTGCTGTGCTGTGATCAACAGGGTAGGTTGATAGATTGGGGTCCTGGCACCACCACTAAGCTCTGAAAGCCTGTGTATGTTCATTTGTAAAACAGGAAGAATGTAGCATCCTGCATGAGACTAATGCTTATTCTTTTGTTCAAGGGAGCACAGAACCTTCCAGGGATGCCAGGAGGGTTCCACAAATGGGCTGACTATTCTTGTTGACTGCCTCTGGGGTCAGGGAGGTCACATCCTCAGGCTGCTCAAGGTGTCGGGATGGGCTGGCAGGGTCCTGTTCTGGAGGATACCTTGGTGTGTTGAAATGCTTCAGTGCCCCAAGGGGCTCTCTCTGCCTTGGCTGCTCCCCCACCTGCCCTCACTGCTGCCCCTTCCTGTGACCCACACCTGGCACTTGTCTCCTGCTGGCTTGCTCTGCCACCCCAGGGATGTTGTGAAAACCTCCAAAGTGGCTGTCTTGCCCTCTCACTCTCTCCACTCTGGCTCTACCTCCACTTGGCGGGATTAGAAAACATGTTATGGGGGATATTTCTTAGAATACAGTGCTCAAATCCTAAGTGTGTACTTAGCTCAATGGCTTTTCACATGTGTGTAAGTGCTTCACAGAGTTAGAACAAGCTGCAACCTCCCAGGAGTTGTTCCCTTGTTGCCCTTTCCAACCAACATCTTCCCCAGAGGTAACCTCTATGCAGACTTGGGTCCCTAGGGTTAATTTCATTGACCCCTGAGGCTCAGATATATGGGAGCAAACAATACACCCTCATTTCTGGGTTTTCTTCCCTTCAGCATTGTGTCTAGGAGACTCCGACCTATGTTCGCATGTGTCTGTAATGTCTTCGTTTTCATTGCTGTATAGTATTTCACTGAATGAGCATACCGTAATTTATTTATCCATTCTACAATAGATGGAGATGAGCATTGTTTTCAGTTTGGGTTTAAGAACAAAACTGCCGTGACTACTTTTGTGCGTGTCCTTTGCAGTAATGCGCCTTCCTTCTCTTGGGTAAGTACCTATGAGTGGAATTGTTGGATCACAGCAGGTATGTGCTTACCTTCAGTAAGTTTTGCCAAATAGTTTCCCAAGTGGTTGAGGCAATTAACACTCCTACCAGCAATACCTAAGAGTTCAGGTAGCTCCACATTCTTGCCAACACTCAGTGTAATCATTCCTTTTTGATTTTAGAGTTTTGGGTGGAAGTATAATGCTCTCTCATTGAGGGTTTAATTTGCATTTCCCTAATGAGGGATAAGGTTAACAACTTTTCACACATTTATTGGACAGCTGGATATTATCTTTTGGAAAGGACCTGTTCAAGTCCTTTACCAAAGTTTTAAAAACTGAATTTTCTTTTTTTAATTTGGTGTTTCTCTCTCTCTCTCTTTTTACATATTCTGGATTTGAGTCATTTACCAGGTATATGCATTAGTGTTATGCTTTTTTGTCTTAATCACCCACTTTCCTAGCCTCTCAGAACCTCTCACCTGCCTAAAGGCTCACTGAGTCCCTGACTGTGGTGTCCTCTGGGTTGGGGGGGCTCACCCTCTTTATTTCTACCTTTTCGAGACCCGAACCAACCCCACCTCCTCTAGAACATCAGCTCTCCCACTGATGGGCAGTGTAGGGTCTCAGTATTGGGCCTGGAACAGTCCCAATTCCCACCTGTTGACACAGCATGGTTGTTAACCTCCCCTTCTGGAGGTCCAGAGGGGTGGGGACCTGGAAATGGGAGCCAAGGGACTGATTGGGAAGAGAGCATTCATTTCAGGGATAGACCTGACCAGCCTCCAGTGCACTGTGTGCTCTCAGATGAATCCCTCATTCTCTGGGCCTCAGTTTCTTCTGCAAAATTGGGGGAATAAATCTTGTCCGGTCTCACTGGACAATTAGAAGGGTGAATGGATGTCGGATGAGGAAGCAGTGCAGACCTACAGAGTCTCTGCTCCTGTCCCGCAGCCTCCACCTGGGAGGGGGAATATCAGGCACACCTGCCCCGTGGCAGTCCCATGTGGGGGCAGAAGGGACCCTGGTTGAGATGTTCAGCGAGGGAGAGACATGTCTTTTGGGGGAAGACCTGGCAGGATATAAGCATCAGGTGGTGGATAAATGTTCTTTTCTGTCCTTTTTTGAATGCTTGAAATATTTTGCAAGTAATTTTTTTTCTTTAGGTATAATTGACAAATAAAAATTATATATATTTATGGTGGAAAATGGGATGTTTAGATATGTGTATACATGGTGA
Source organism: Arctocebus calabarensis (assembly GCA_963573935.1). Taxonomy (NCBI): domain Eukaryota; kingdom Metazoa; phylum Chordata; class Mammalia; order Primates; family Lorisidae; genus Arctocebus; species Arctocebus calabarensis. The sequence goes on along the minus strand of CAUYON010136818.1, from coordinate 51,374 downwards.
AATGATTACTACAATCAAGCCAGTTAATGTATCCAGCACCTCACACAGTTATTTCCCTTGGTGGTGAGAATGTTTAAGATCTACCTCCTTAGTGATTTTTCCTTTTTTGTTGAGACAGAGTCTCACTCCGTTGCCTTGGTAGAGTGCCGTGGTGTCATAGCTCAAAGCAACCTCCTAGGCTCAAGCGCTTCTCCTGCCTCAGCCTCCAGAGTAGCTGGGACTACAGGCACCTGCCAGAATGCCTGGCTAGTTTTTCTATTTTTAGTAGAGATGGAGTGTTGCTCTTGCTCAGGCTGGTCTTGAAGTCCTGAGCTCAGACAATCCTCCCTCTCTGGCCTCCCAGAGTGCTAGGATTTCAGGAGTGAGCCACCATGCCCAACCATTTCTTAGCAATTTTTAACTGCACAACTACAGTCACTATGCTCTATAATAGATCTCCAGAACTTAATCATCCTCTCTAACTAAAACTTTGTGCCCTTTGACCTACATCTAAATTTAATTTAATTTTTTTAATTATAAAAAAAAGTCATGGACTGGGCTATTTCCACACTCTTGGTTGCTTAGGCTGATGGAGCAGGGCCCCACGCAGAGTGCTACAGGCTGCACCTGTACCCTTAGGACTTAGCGCCGTGCTCGAGGACACATGCCCCCGTGTGAACTGACTTTGTAGTCTCCCTCCCTCACATGACTGCGGGCTGAAGACAGGTATGCAAGGGACTGAAGGAGAGTGACTCTGCACCAGGGCTCTGCCAGGGTAGGTGCCAGGCCTGGAGTGGGGGCAGAGGTAGATGTGGCAAAGGCAAGCTCTGCAGACTTGGAGGCCAGAGCGGGGCTCCCACAAGGTCCCAGCCCTTGGCTCTCCTGTTGCACTGTGAGGAGGTTGAGATCCAGAGGGCAGAAAGGACTTGGTCCAAATCATGTGGAAAACGTCTGAGGCCAGATCTCCCCACTGACTTCATTTCCTACTTGGCCCAGTCTTGCCAGGGGGATCATGAAACATTTTTCAGAAACTTGCAGCTGTCCAGAAAAACCTCTAGGCTTTTTTGACCTCTGTGTCTTGGACCTGGGCTTCCAGGCTCAGAGGTCCTTGGGGTCCTGGGGAGAGCCCAGAAGAGCCCAGGATGTGGAATGGCCAGCCTTGGGGCTGGAGCTGGCTCCCCGCTTACAGAGTCGGTTATCCATATCTCTTCCAAGCTCTGTGTTCTGTAACCTAGGCTGGTAGGCTGACATTGGTCATGGTGGGGGGATTTACACCGCAGAAGTTGGCAAATGCTAACAGCCTGTCCCAGGAAGGTGGGGGCTGAACATTCACCAGCACTACAGGGGCCCATCCCCCCTTGAACAAGGCAACTTCACTTTATCTGTATTATGTCATGCCTGGGGTCCTGGGTGATGTTTCATTTGAGGGTTATGCTGCTTTAAAGACCCCCCCCATCATTGTTTTGGACCAGTCTTTGTTTCAGTCAGTCCTGCGTATACCAAGTAAACTTATGAATTATGGGCTAACCTGGGCTAACTAATTTGTTTTGAACTGACTTCCAGCTTCTGGGTTATTCTGGGCTGGCAGGTGTTCCTAGCTAATCCAAGTGTTTTGTTGGGACACCTAGTGTCTCTGAGCTAACCTGGGTGTTTTGTATTAATGTGCGAATTCTAGGCTAGTCTGGGCTAACTCTTATGTCCTGAGTAACCTATGGGCTCTGGGCCACTTTGGGAACTTGTCCCAGGTTAATCCATAGAACCCAGGGATGGGGAGTCGTCTCCATGTCTTTCTGCTGGAGACAAGGACAAGGAGCTCTGTCCCCATCCCCTCTGAGTTCTTTAATGCTGGGGAAAGGCCCTTAGTTTTCCTTCTGATAAATGAGAAAATCAGAAACTACCAAAGAGGTTGGAGCTCCTTTGGGAGTGAGCACCTTGGGTGGCTCAGAGGGTCCAGAGCTGGCCTCCTCCTGGATTCATGAGGGAGGGAGAAGGTGCAATTGCCCCTGTCTTGGCCAGCCCGGGGCACACAGTGGGACCACTGTGGGCTCTGGGAGGAGGCCAGACTATAGAGAAGCTCCCTGTCCTTCCTGATTTCTCTTCCAGAAGGAAGGTGGAGACCTCATTAAAGACTTGGCTTCACTGAGTCTCAGGATACATTTTGGATTATTGGTGGATAGATGGAACTTTAAAGCTATGAAGTTAGACAAGTTTAGAGAAGATGTTCAAGGCCTACTCCCAGGACTGTTCAGTGGGAGAACAGGAAAGTTCTGGCCCAGTCCCTGGGCTATGGGCGGGGCAGCTGGGGGCCCACTTAGTGGCTGTGAATAGGATAGGGGGGTGTGGAGGTGGGCTGTAGACTGCGCCCAGGCTAGAGTTTCCACAGAAATTTAGGTTTTGTGGTGACCTTGGGCTTCAGTTTCCATTTCTATAAAGTGGGGCAGGAATCATAACCTTGCATAATAGGGCTGTATTGTGGGGACTCGGATGTGCCCCATCTTCTCTGGGCACTACAGCCTGCCAGTCAGACACTGGCCACTAGGTGGCAGCCGCCCCCCAGCAGCCCCGCCCATAGCCCAAGGACTGGGCCAGAACTTTCCTGAGGTGACCAGGCTCAGGGCTGTCCCAGCCCAGTCTACAATTTCTAGGTGGGATTGTCTCTCCTTATCTTCCCACAAGCTCCTGTCTACTTGGAGACCTTAGAGCCCCCACAGGAGGCCATGAAGGATAAACTCATTGCCCACACTGCCTGCATGGGGTCTTTCTCTGGGGCAGCTCTCTGTGCCAGGCATGGGGCTCAGGGGACACCCTTCACAGGGCTGCCACATTGAGCAAATAAATGCAATATTCAGGACATATTATTCTAAAAATTATTTGTCACTAATCTGAAATTCAAATTTATCTGGGAACCTTGCCCCTGCTGTGCTGGCCTTCATGGGGGACAAGGCCAGTCATCAGCACATCTGCACTGAGCTCGGTTCCTGGTCCAGGCTGTCAGGGAGGGGGCTGGTGCAGTCTGGGCCGGTGCCCAGCTGCAGCTCACGGCCACCTCCCCTGGTACTTCTCTGCCTGCCTGTCCATCCAAGCATCCATCCAATTCCCTCCCTAGGACACTGGCCAGTGTCCTCACATCCTCCATGTCCAGCACACTAGCTTCTGAGGCCTTTGAAGAGCCTGGTGGTGAAGACAGATAAAGTCCCCAACTCCTGCCTGCTCTGGGCAACCTGTCCTTCGGCTCCCTCTGTGGTACATTCTGACTGGCTGTGCACATTCCACTCACCACCCCACAACTGGACTCGGAGTGGCCATAGGGTCAAGTCTCTGTGTCTCCAAGGACATTGGCAGTGAGCCTTCACGAGGGTAGTTCCATGTGTGAGCGCAACTGGGAAGTGCAGGGGAGAGAGAGGGAGACAAGGGCTGGACACATGGGCTGGGTTCTGAGGCACCGAAATACCAGCCCGCCCTCCCCCTGGTGAGACGCCATCCGCTGTCTCCTCACCTCTTCAGGTACACAGGCCTCAGGGTCCAGATGGCCAGCTCTGGGATGCTTCCTGAAGGCCAGTTGGCCTTACCTCCTGCTGGGTGCTGGGGTAGAGTCCCAGAGAGGATCAGCAAGTAACCCAAGGACACACAATGTCCTCCCCATCTGAGTTTGTTCCCCGTGTCCTCCAGCCTCTGCTCTGCCTCTGGCTCTTGGGCTTCATGAGGCACCTTCTGTCCCCCAGGGGTCCCTGCAGACTATCTGCAGTGGGGCAGTCCCATCCCGAAGACGTGGCTTCCTCCGTCCTCTTCACTAGGAAGAAGATTCACGAGGCAGGTGAGTTAGTTTAAAGGCACCTGCAGTCTTTTTATCACCTTGATGACTACAATGGATTTTGTTTCAGGGAGTATCTGTAAGACTTTAATTAAATCAGGAACTCAGGCCCAGCCAGCTTTCCTGCTGCTTATCAGCTTCTTAAGGCCGTGATTCATTACCCAGGATTATTTTTTTTCATCCCCGAAATAATCTTTAAAGGCCTTCTATCAGGGAGATTAAAGCCATAAGTCATACATGCCCACGTGGATGCTTTGTTTTCTCTGCACACGGGCTGTGTAGAGCCACCCAGAGGACAGAGCCACAGCGCTGCTTGGCCTCCTGACCCCCGGGGTCCCCTCTGCTGCCCAGGCTGGGGGTCTGGGTGATCCAGCTGGTGCGGCTGCCTGGCTGGAAGTGTGGGTGCTGGGCTAGCCTGGGTGGGTGGGGAGTGGGTGAGAAAGGAACTCCCTGGTGTGTGACATTTCTCCTTCCTTCATTTAACAAACATTCACTGACCCCTGCTGTGGACCACTCTGAGTGCTGGGTGCTGGGCAGAACAAGACAGATGAGATGGCTTTTGGGGATACAGACAAGTAAGCAATGACACCACATTTATTTCTCTCTCTGCCTCCAAGCGTCTTTACCTCTCTGCCCTGACTCTCTCTTCCCCTGTCTCTTTCTCTCAAATCACAGAAGCAAGGCTTTCTTTTCCAATGGGAGGCAGGCTTGCTTACTGGAGGTAGTGGCTTTTGAGCTTATTTGAATTATTCAGTGTAAATCTCCCCTGAACCAGCTTCCTACAAGGCAGAGTGGTCTTGGTCCAGGTCCTTTGGCCCTTGAGAATGGATAAAGCCCCCAGTTCAGCCTCTAATGGGGATGAGGGCAACCAGGTGTATGGAGAGAGGATGGCAGGCTGCCTGGAGGCAGCAGCGATGAGGGTTCAGGTCGGGCGGCCGAGAAGTTGGACCAGGCGCACAACTTGCGTTTCTCTGGTTACTGAAGGAGCCGAAGATCGTTCTAAACTTCAGGGCTCAAGTGCCTGTCCCACCTCTTTTGGGATAAAATATGAGGTGCTGAGGCTCAGCCCTCAGCAGATGCCTCCCACCCTGTGAAAGCCCTGTGCCCACTGCCAAGTTCATTAAGTTGCAAGTCACACCCCGAGTGTCCATGGTTTGGGAGATGTCACTGTATTTGTGCAGTGTTGTTTTGAGTCTCAGTTGCTGGTAGGGACAGCAGGTTTCCTCTGGTTGAGGCTGCTGTATGATCAGGGGCCAGGAAGGGGATGAAGTCTCATATGAAGGTCCCAAGTGTGTGTCATTTGGAACTCAGAATCCCATGCATCTGCTGGAGGTAGGGCAGGAGTTGCCCCAGGTACTCATTTGTGTGAGTTGATCTACAAGAAAAGATGCAATTGGAGAAATTCCATGCATGGTTTTGGGTGGCCAGACATAGGGTGACTTGTTCCAGGGAGTTGAGGATCTGGAATGAGAGTCAGCCCCCTGCCTCTTCTTTCATTTAACACAGTTAGACTGTGACTAACTCTGCACCCCAGTATGTGACTTTTCTTCCTTGCCTCAAATGTGTCTGTCCTTTCCCACCTCCAGGCCCTTGCACATGCCTCCCTCTGTCCTCACATCACCTGGACTCCCCCACCACTCTGTCCCAGCTGCTCTCCCAGCTCCATGCCTTCTTCCAGGGTCCTCCTCCAGAGATGATTTGTGTAGTGACTTCGGAGCTGTCAGTCTATGAGGGCAAGACTGTGGCTGTTGGTTCCAGGCTGGGCCCCTCTGCCTGGCTCCTTCAATGAGTGTTTGCCAAAGGAAAAGACAAGCTGGGGGAAGGGCGGTGAGCCACCCTGATGAAGGCATGGAAGTCCCAAGAGAGGCTTTTTCAGGTCCTCGGTGGCCCAGCGTGGCCCGCCCTGGGAAGGGAAACACGTTACCCCCAACCCCAGCAACTTCCGCCCCAAACACAGACGGTCTCGTGACACAGAGGACTGAAGGGAGCAAATCAGGCTGGGCTGATTAGGGTGAAAGGGTTAGATCTGTGACCCAGTCCCTTCCCACGACAAAACGACACCACGGCGTTCCTGGGGTGTAGGCGGAGCTGCACAGAAGCAGGCAGGGATGGCGAACCGCCGCAGCCAGGGGCCGATGCCCTGTGACTCCTTTACACCACATGCAGGCCAGTCGCTGACATTTATATTGATTTGTACACCCTCTATGGGACACACTCACTTGTTTCACTTTCTCAAACAAAACTCAGAAATATATGCAGAATTTTCAAATCCAGGCCATTTCGATTTTCGGTAACATCCGCTCCCACTGCGCGGGTGCACGCGCGCGCATGCGTACGCGGCACGCAGAGCCCCTGGATTACATTAGGCAGCGATTGCGTTTTGGGGGCTGGGGGCTGGCCTGTGGCTCCTGTAGGAGTTGCAGGTGAAGGCGGGCCGTGGAGAGGCAATTAGCTTGTGAACCCCGCGGGGCTAAGGCCTGTCCTGTACCCATGGCTTCTCCCCACCCAGCGCTCGGCCTGCCGTCCGTGCTCAGTTTTCTGTGTCCGCTGCTTCTGAGCCTCAGCAACCCTGCCAGGTAGGCGTCACTATCCCACTCTACAGGGGAAGGAACGCAGCTGTCAGGGTACTTCATTCATTCATTCATTCATTCATCAAAATCTTTACTGTGGGCCCCCTGTGTGAGGAGCCAAAAATTCGGCCCCATTGGGACCAGACCCGGTGCCTTGTTTGATGAGGCCTTTCCTCTCTCTGCACTTATGCTGCTCAGAAATGGGCACCTCAGAGGGGCTTGCTAGAAACCCAAGCCCGGGGGATGGCAGGGCAGATGGGTGCTAGCGGGATGGGAGGCCTGGCCTGTGGGATGCTTGGAACCCAGCCTCGGGCTGGCCCCAGTCCTGAGCCACTCCCGGCAGGCTCCACCCCTACGAAATCCTGCCTGAAAATGTAAACCCGTAACAGTCCTTCATCCTCCCGCCTCCCCCGAGCCCTCCATTGCCCCAAATCCGCCCCAGCAGCCCAACCCCCTCAGTCCCTGCCTTGGATACAGCACGTTGAGGTTCTCAAGACTCCGTTTGTTGTCTTGTGTAATATCAACATAGCAGGAGCAGGATGATAAAATCACAAAACTGCTTGTTTGTGTGAGGCTCGGGTTCCTATCCATGATCTCATTTCACTCAACAATGGGAAGAGGGGGCTTTTTTATTACATCCAGTTTTAGCTGAGGGGACTGAGTGGTGGCCTTCTTTGCCTCATCAGTGCTTCTGGGCCCAAAATGTGGCCACTGATGCTTCTGCTGTGGGGGGACACAGCTGAAGACAACAGAGGCTTGTGGCTGAGAGGGAAAAGCAAACTTTTGGGGACATAGTCTTGTCATTGAACCTTAACTGTTCTGAGCCTCAATTTTCTCACCCGTGCAATGGGGCTAAGAGCCTCACAGGCTTTTGTGAGGGCTGGTGAGAGGGCATATGCAGGCCTTGGCACAGGGTAGGTGCAGAGCAGGCCAGGATAAAAGAAACTAAGGAGAGAGTACGGTGGGAACAGGAGACAGTGGGTCCCGAGAAGCATGGGAAAATGTGCCTGACAATTCACAAGCCTGTCTTTCTTACCGTAGAGGGGAGGGGGCCCATGGCATGATGTGCTAGGGCTAGGCTGAAAGTTAGGGAGGTGGGGTGAGTGGTCATCTCCCTGAGCCTCAGTTCTTTCCTTTATGAAATAGGCAGGCTGAGCCTGATGCTGCCCACCTTCCTAACAACCACCTCCCAGCAGAGTGAGCGATGTCACGGGAAAGCTTGCTGAGAAGTTCCCGGCACTGCTCACATGGGAGGGCAACTGGCATCTCCAGCACCACCAATAATTTACTCTGTTCTACCTCTCAAGTGGTAAAAAAGAAACTTCTGCAAGGCTTCCAGCCTGACATAATTCATCTTCTCCGTGAGATTCTTGTGGCTTCCCACCACACTATTCCACCTCCTACCTGGAGTTCTGGATCTCTCTGCTCCAAGGTCCATGTTTGTGGTTGGCCTTTGCTGTGTGAGACCCCGGGATCCAGTGTAATGGTGCCTGGAAGCCACAACACTGATGGCTTCCTGGGTGACTGCTCTAACCTCAGTCTCCTTTGCCAGATGGCTGGGATTGTTGGGCAGCCTGAGCATGATGGTGTGCAGACATGGTGGCTAGCACACAGTTTGCAGTGGCTTTTCAGAAACCTCAGCTCATTCTTTCTTAACTCCTTTGTCTAAAGCCTTCCCCTCTTTCAACATCAGCTCACTGCTCTACAGAATAAGGGGACTGCAACTGAAGGGTGGCAAAGCATGAGCGCATACTCGGGGCCACCCCATACTCTCTAAGGCCAATGGTAGACATCACTAATCAACCTGAAGCCTCAGAATCTTTCTTAACCCAGGATTCAGGGAACATGAACTGAACAGTTCACAAAGGGCTGGAACTTTAAATCTAATGTCTGAGCTCCTAAGGGCTGCAAAGCTTTGAAGTGGGAATGTTTAATGATTCCACTTGGAGAGAGGATCTAAAGCTTGCTGTATGGGAAGAGGAGGAAGAAGGGTGGGAGGAGGAGGAAGATGATACTACCCCCATGTGCATAAGCCTTGTTTCTAGAGCAGCCTCACCTGGAGTGTGTCCTGTGATATAGGAGAGCCTGTTTGGCAGGGAGGTGTGAGCTGTGGGCTTAAACTTAGCATCCCTGTGACCTTTCCGTAACCGTTGGCCCCAAATACATTCCAGTATACGTCATTGCCACCATCCTTTACTAAGGGCCTACTCTATGTCAGACCCGGAGCCAGGCATGTATATCTACAACCTCATTATTCTTTACAGCTACTTATGTTCCCATTTTATAGACAGGGAGGCAGAGGCTGAAATACTGTGACTTGGTTGCCCAAAGTTGCACAGCTAGACAGGAGCTGAGCTGGGAGGGTCCCCCATCTGTGTCTGCTGAATTTACCCAGGCCATTAGCCAGGTCCCTGACAGCAAATGAATTCTATAATTTGTAAACGCAGCTGAGTGGCTTTTACAGAGGAATGTCGGGAAGTGATAAAAAAATATCTTTGATAGATTTACAGAGCAGCTGAATGCCAGCATCTTGCCTCTCTCTTGCTTCTCCAGGAGCCATGTGAAGCCAGAGCGGAGGCCCGAGAAGGCTTTTGTGGCTGACAGCCAGGCCTTTCATCGGCTTTTACAAGACAGGTTTACAGCATGGAGGAGACGGGGCGGGGTGGGGGAGACAGCCTGGGGAGGGCTCCCTCCATCCGGGGCTCAGGGAGGATGAGATACGGACTGGCCCATGAGGCCTGAAGATGGACATCCCCTGTACTCTCCCAGGGGCTTCCCAGGGCTGGGAGCATCTCGGAACAGGGCTAGGAAACTGTGTCCTGCAGGCAGGCTTTGCTGCAGACATGCATGGGACTTAGGGCCTTTGGTTTCCTTCTCTGAGCCTCAGTTTCCCCATTTCTAGTACAAAGAAGTTGGACTCGTGTAGTGGTTCTCAATGCCCACTGAGCATAGAATAAACTAAGGAGGCCTGAGCAAAAGCCCTGCCCCCCCCCCAACCGGTGGGGGTCTGATTCTGTGGCTTCAGCCAGGAGAGGGGTCTGCTGTAACTCTGATGGGCAGCCCAGGGCTGAGAACCACTTCTGTGGGAAGAGGATCTCCATGGCCACTGGCCAGGTGCCTGGTAAGTCTAGAAGGCTACGTGCTGTCTGAGTTTCCCTTCTCTTGTCTGAAACCCCCCTGCTGGGAATAGTCACCTGGGCAGGGAGACATGTTCAGCCCTCAGGCACACTGTGGCAGGCTCAGCCCCGGGTGGCGTCAGCTGTGAGTGTGTGGAGCAGCATAACGGGGCGAAGACACCCCCAGCATCCTGAGCACATGCTTTCCATATTGTGTTTATCTGCTGCCAAATCCTGCAGATCCTACCCTCTAGTTTTGCCTGGGATCCGTCCTCATCACCATCACGCCTGACATGCCCGGGGGTTCAAAGCCAACGCCAGGGCTTCTTTCTGGATGGCAGCAGGAGCTCCCCACTGCGCCACCTCCTCCCTTCCCTTGCTATGTTGTCCAGCAGCCGCCAGAGTGAGCGTCTACAAATGCAAACCAGGTTTGTCACTTCTCAGAGGCTGCTGTTGCACCGAGGATCCTCTCAGCCTCTGCCCTGCCTCCCGTGGCCCCCACTGCACTCCCCTCCCAGGAAGGGGTGGCTGGGGCCTGATGAAATTCTCAGATGGAGCCCCAAAGGAGTGGAGGTGTAAGGGCAGAGGAGTGAGAGTGGGGTTGCAATGTGGCCCTGATGTCCCTTCTCTGCTGGTCACCAGCACAACAAGGCTGGACGTCACTGGCTGGAGAAGACAAGCCCACAGGGGGTGTGATCACAGCCTTCCAAGGTCTGAAGGGCAGTGACCGAGAGGGAGCAGACGTGTGTGCTCTGGGAGCTTGAAGGGCAGGAGGAAGAAGGGGGGGACAGGGAAGGGAGAGGGGACTGCAGGAAAGCCACTGTCAGCCTGCTTTAAGTGGAACTTGGGACAAGTTCTTGATATGCTGGTGAGCTCCCAGGAGCTGGGGGCATCCAAGCAGAAGCTGGTGACTGTGAGCCAAGGGGTGCTGTGGTTAAGACTCTGAGACTCTCCCCCCACCCTTTTTGGTTCTATCTATGCCCACCATAGATGGAAACCCCTGGGAGAATCCACCAGGAGGTTAAAGAGTGGGGTGACCAAGTGTCTTGGTTTACCTGGCACTAAAGGTTTCTAAAGTTATGGGATCTCCAGGGCTAAGTTCAGGGAAGTCTTAGGCAAACCAGGAGAAATCGATCACCCTGGGAAAGCACCCCTCCCAAGCTAGTGTGGCTCTGGTCTGAGCAATGAACTCTAAGACTGGCAGAGACGCTCTGGGCCATCCTGCCCCATCTCGCTGCACACGAGGTGCCTAGCTGGGGCAGACAAGGGGCCCCCAGGTCAAGAAGTCTTGGTGATGACCAGCCAGGCCAGCTAGAGGCCCCTCACTCACTTGCCTTCTCTGGGCCTCTCTCCCTTTCTGTGGAGTGGGGACATGTGTGGATGAGGCTGTCCATGTGGTCGCCCATGCACCCCAGTCCTTCATTTCTCCCTCCTGGCCCGAGGCACCCTGCTCAGTGTCTTTCCTGCTGCACGTGGGTGTGTGAGGAGAGGGCAGAGGCTGCAGGGATAAAAGCCCAAGTGCTATTTCCCAGGCAGGTGGACAGGGGCCAAGGGCCCTGTCCTTGTGGGTTTCCCGTGTGTTGCCTGTCTCAGCTGCCCGTCTGGCTGGCCCTGGCCAGGCCCCAGGCACTCTCCATCGCTCCCACCCCAGCTTACTGAGCCTCAGTGAGAAGGAAGTGGATGGGGCTGGCAGGAGGGGTAGGCCTAAGTGGGGGCCTCTCCCTGCCCACTCTCCCTGGGCTTTCAGGGCAGAGCAGGGCTTTCAGGCCTTGATCTTCAGAGCGTGGCTGGACAGGCCCCAGACTCACCATAACTAAGCTTCTACCCTGGTGCTGACTATCACCAGTGAAGTGGGGATGGAGCAGATAGCACAGGGAAAGGGCAGCCTGGGTCCAGGAGCCGGGAAACTTGGGCTCCACACTGACCCCACAGCCCAGGCTGTGTGACCAGCAGCCCAGTCCTGGTGTTCTTGCCGGTCGTGGGCACTTGGATGACAGGCTCTATGGTGCTAGCACCTTGGATGGGTGCCGGGGCTGCCTCTGACCTTGAAACTCTCTCACAGGGCAAGTTCATGCCCAGCTCTCCTGGGGGTGGGCTGCCAGTCTTGCCCTTTCTCATGTAGCACTCTGAGTGCCATGCAGATTTCCTCATGGCCTCCACACCGAGTGTACATGTGCACACACAGACTCCTCATGCAACCACACACGCCTTCACACACCCCCTTCTGTCTTCAGATACACAGTGTTTACACACCCCCGCCCACATCCACACGCACCTTCAGATAGACCCACGAGCCATCACATCCACACATCTCGCTCCCTTACACACATGCCACCTGCACTGCTCCCCAGGGCCACCTGGGAGGGAGGTGACGGAGTGGCAGAAAGAGAGGATATGTCAGGATGAGAAATTGCTGGGGAGTCTTGGGAGCCTTGGAGGGACTCAGAGACTTTGGAGAGCCACAGGCAGGGAGCCATAGGCCTGTACCTGAGGAGTCCCGAGCTGACAGCTCTGGGCCAGGCCCTGGCTCTGGCCTTCTTCTGACCCAGCACTTCAGGGTGCCAGGGACTCTGGCCCAAAAGTCACCTGGCCTGCTCCCTGCCCATAGCCTGGTTCTGGGCAGCACTGGGCTCTCCTAAGTCCCTGACGTTGGGCTTCAAGCCTCTTTAAAATGCAGAAGGAAATGAGGCAGGGAGAGCAAAGGTGACTGGCCCAAGGTCGTGCTGAAACCAGGAAGGAAACCAGATCTCCCCAGAGAGGCTGTGAGATGTACTAGAAACAGCCATGTCTATGCCCACCCTGCCTGACCGTCTCCACCCTCGGCCTCAGCCACTCCCCCTAGGCCTCAGTATCTCTCTTTGTCAACAATAGAGTCTGGCCAACCACATTGCTCAGCATTTTTCCTGCTTCAACACCCACAAGGGGTCTTCAGCTTCATTTTCAACTGGCCAGGCAGCCCGTGTGCACCCAGGTGTGTGTGGGGGCCCTGGGAACAGGGTGCCGAAGTTGGGCCCCCAGGGCTGGGTGTGACCCTGTGTGTCCGTATGCTGCATGGTGTCCCCAAAAGGCCCTGCTGAGTATTCCTGGGTGGACAAAGAGGGCCCTGGGGCGGGAGCAGGAGCGGGAGGAATTCTCGAGGAGCTCAGGAGCCCTGAGGGCTCTGTGACAGAAGGCAGGGCAGGGGGACCTTGTGGAGGAGCCACAGGAGGGAGGGCTTCCATCGGAGGCACCAAGGTCAGAGGTTTGCCTGAGTGGCCTCCAGGTAAGGAGGTTCACAGGAGGAAGGGCAGTGGGGCCATGGGCCAGGCAATGACGGGCCGCCCCTCCCTCCTTTCTCTGCTCTCTCTCCCCCCATCTCTGCCTCGGCCTCTCCTGCTGCGTCCTCCACCCTCCTGGCTCTGGGCTCTTGCTGCAGTTCTGTCCACAGCCCTGTCTGCTGGTCTGCTGCCCCTCGGTGGCTGGCCCTTGGTGCCTGGTTATACGCTTACCTGGCTGTCCATGGAGGGTCACATGTCCACGCTGTCTGATCAGTGTCATGTGGTGGGTATGGGCTGGACCATCCCAGCTAGAGGAGGGCATGGATTTGGCAGGCACTTGGAGTGACACGGTGAGATATGCAGACAGGGTACGGGGTTTCCTGGAAGAGGGGGAGGCCAGGGAATGGGTCAGAGTGGGTCAGGATTAGGGGGTGTGAGGGTGCAGATCTGTGGACAGTCTGCATTGGAGGAGGGGAGTTGGTTCAGAGTAGCCGATCGGGTAGCAGCCACTAGGATTGGGATAAGAGCTGGGGCAGGGTAGAATAGGGCTGTGTGTCCCCAAAGCCAAAGAAGTGGTCAGCAACATCAGCTGCTGTAAAGGGGACCCTGGTAAGAGCAGCTTCTGTTGTGCAGGAGTGAGGGTGTAGACAGCAGGCATAGCCTTCTTTGAGGGTTCAGGTGAGAAAGGGCTTGATGCCTGAAGGCTTGGTGCACCTGAGGTGGACGGCAAGAGGGGCTGCTCAGGGTCTGCAAGAGGGAGCCTGGCAGGTCAGAGCCAGAGGGATGGGAGCCGAGAGGGCCTGGGGTGGGAGTATGGGTGCCTCAGTCCAGGGTGGGGGAGGACACTCTCCTGGGAGTGAGACACTTCTCAGATGGTGTCTGAGCCTCCATGCTCTCTCTGGGTCACCAGAGGCCCCTTTCCTCTCTGATCCTGCTTCCTGTGAGCTGGAGGTAACGATTCTGCCCTGCTCCTGCCTCCTGGGGTCATGGGGGAGTAAGATGAAGTGTCCTCGCTGAGTTCAAACCAGGGAGGGTCCTGTTTTCTGATGGGTGGGTGGGGCTGGGAGGGAAGGGAGTGACATGGCTTCTTAGTCACCACGAAGAAGTTGAGGGGTGACCTGTAGGGGGTAGGGCTCCTCCCCCAAGGAAGCCCCAGGACCGAGGGGCCCTGCATAGTTGCTGAGGGCCTTGGGGTGGCCTGTTGCCTTCGCTCAGCCTGGGCTCTGCAATCTAACTGGGGCCCTCCCACCCAGCTTTTAGCCTGATGGAGCCCATGGCTAATGGGAGAATTCAGGCATCTGCTATAGGCTGGCCAGTGATTTGGAGGTGAAGTCTTGGGTGAGACCTGCAAGAGGTCACCATCAGTTGGAGGATCAGTAGACTGGGTCCTGTTGTCTTGCTTCCTGAGTTCCTTCTAAATATTAGGGCAGGGTGGGGAGTTGAAGGGCAGAGTGTCAGGGGCAAAGCTTACGGGAGACAGTTGCTTAGAACAAGGGCATGTTTTGGGGCCCAGGCCTGTGCTCTCTTCAGGGGGCCCCTTCTGTCTGCCACCTGTGGGGACTGTCCTCTGTTCATTCTGATCAGGATGGGGTGGGACCCTCACCTAGCAGAGCCCGAGGGAGGAGGAGAAATAACTTCTGCCCCAAATCTGGGTGCTCATTTCTGGGTTGCATTTTCCTGGGGGTCAGGAACAGCTGACTTTCCAGACCTTAGTGTTTGACCTTAGTGTTTTGTGGCCTCTCTGTACTCCCAAAGTTGCTCACGTCTCAGCTTTCCCCTTTGCCCCTCTGGGTTCCTGGCTCCTGTCCTCTGGGGGTGAGGGCTGCTGCTGAGGTAGTTGGAGTGGGGGCCTTGGCTCACTTCTCTGCTGTGCTGAGTTGTGTGCGTCCCTGTTTGGGCCTCTCCCCCCCAACCAAGGTTTCTGCAGTTGCAGAAGGGCAGTAAACTCCCTCCCCGGTCAAGCCAGGGCAGTTGGGCAGGATTGGGGCAGTGACATGTCTCAAGGATCCCTAGGATCTTCTCCTGATCACTTAGCCAGAAATGGCCTCCAACGGTCGTGTCTAAGACTAAGAGACGGCCACCTGAGACTAGCCGCAGCAGGTTCCCCCCAAATTTCCACAAACTGGGACAGCTGACGAAAATGAAGAAATGGAATTCAATAGACAGAAATGTTAACACTGCCACCCAAGTACTAAAGATCAATTGCTTAAGCCCGAACTGGAAGGAAGTTTGTGCAAAATCTACTTGAACTTTGTTGACTTCACACACACCAAGTATGTGAGCAGCAGCTACCAAAGTTCTGATATAAGTTCCTGCTTCATTTGACAGGTGTCATCTGTCCTCCTGTGCCCAGCCCACAGCCAAGAGGCCTTGCCCTTGGAGGGATGTTGACACATTTGTCTCCTGGAGAGGAGTGTGCGGTGCCCGACCACAGAGCCAGCCCCGCGGCAGGATGCTGAAGGAACTTAGGAGTTAGACTTGGAGCAAGCAAGGTGGCTTTTCGCAAATGTTTGTAGGGCTGCCCTAAAATCCCAAGAGGAATTTCACCTGTTCTGGTGATTCCTGAAGGCAGAGCTGGCTCCAGAGGTGGGAGGGCTGATAGGCAATTTTCAGCTCAAATGAAGAAATGTCTGGGTTTACCATTGTCCCCCAGTGGCTGCTGGAGACACAAGGGGCAGGAGTCAGTGTCTCAGCACTGGCTGGAATGCAAGCAAAGGGTGGTGCTTTGTCACATCGTGTGTCTTGCACACCCAAGGTAACTGAAGAACATTTGGTACGGAGGATTCCCGAGAAACTTATGCCTGATCCCTGCCAGTGACGCCTGACAATATTGCCTGAGAGACTTGCTCGGACCAAACATTCAAAGGGAATGGTGGCAAGGGAATAGGAAGATGTCACAGGTTGGTCCCACCTCTCTGGAAGAAGTTGGTCTCAGTTAAGGCTGCCCTGCAGGGGCACAGGTCGTCACATGGACAGTGAGCGGCCTGTCCTTAGAGGAACAAGCCTGAGACCAGATAACCTTGGGCAGGGGATGCTGGAAGTGGGATTCCAGTTTCGGGCATGAGGAGGGGGTTGGATGTGAACAGACAACCTCTGTGTCCTTTGAGTCCAGAGTTCCTTGGCAGAGAAAAACCGCCCGCAGAACTCTGAGCAGCGCAAGGTTACTGAGGACGGAGCAGAGATCCGAATATAGCTGGCGGGAGGAAGGCAGCAGCGGGCAGGGGAAAGTAGGTCCTCAGAACAAATGAGGTGGGGCACGAAATTAACGAGGCTGGGAAAGGGCTGAGCTCAGGGACTCGTTTTTAAAAAACTGACTTTTAGCAAAAACATGAAAAGAAATTTGGGCAGTGGAGATACAATGGAGATTGTAAATGTAGCTATTGACTGTTGGCCAATTGGCCAGAGGGAGGGGCCTTTTGGAGAACAAGGAAGACATGCAGATGGGGCGGTCGGGGATGACCCTGCGTGCCAGGCCGGCTGAAAGGGGTGGCTGATGGAATGCTGGTGACAGCACCTGCCCACGCCCCAAAGGCTCCCAATCTCTAGCCCTTTATTCAGGCCATTCTGTCCCCACCCTCAGGCACTGTGCTCTGACTTGCCTCTCCCGCCTCTGACCTCTGCAGATCCTGCCCTCACTCGGCACAGCACTTTCTTTTTTTTTTGGCAGTTTTTGGCCAGGGCTGGGTTTGAACCCACCACTTCTGGTATATGGGACCCGCGCCCTACTCCTTTGAGCCACATGGGCGGCACAGCACTTTCCTCCTTTTTGCCTGTCCGAGTTCCACCTCAAGGCCTCAGCCGAGGACATTTCCCCAGGAAGCCTTCTCTGATGGGCTCACAGTCCAGGCCCATGTCTGTTCTGAGCATGTGGGGCCATGCCACCCACTCAGCTCTTAGAGCAGGCACATTCTGAGCACCAGCCTGTCTGTGCAGTGTGGGGAGACCAGCGGGGCCGATGGACAGTGTGGGTCAGGCAGCTTGCTGTTCCCATGAGCCCCCAGAAGCTCCTGCCTCGTCCTGCTGCCTACCTTGATGTTGGGGCAGTGAGGGAGGAGCTGGAAAGGACACCTTAGAGGCTGCTGTTCCCTGACCAGAGCAAGCCCAGGACCCCAGGCTGCCCTGCAGGCCTGGGGGAGGGGCCTCCCAAGCCCTGGCAGCCAGGCTCAGCTTATCCTGGCCCTGCCCAGGTGACAAGACCGTGGAAGAGGCACAGACAGCTGGACTCCTCCAGAGCTGTCACCAGGGCCCCAGAACACAGGAGTTGGGAGGTGCCACAGAGCGCAGAGTGCAAAGCGGCAGAGCCCCTCCTGCAGAAAAGGAGGCGATGGGGAGTGGGCAGCCCAAGGCCCAGCAGCCACTTCACAGGTTGCCTGTTAATAGCTAGATTGATTTTGGATCCCAGTCTCCAGGAGGACCCAAAAATCAATTCCCTCCTCTCCTCACTTTTCCAGGCTAGAGAGTTATTCTTAAAGCTGTAGTCATCCCGGCTGCCTTGGCTAAACCCTCCAAGAGCAGGCTGTGGGTCCCAGAGCCCACCAGGGTGGGCAGGGCTGGCGGCCTCCTTCCAGGTCTGTTTCCCTCTGTACAGGAAGAATCTTAGCCTGAAGGGGTGTGATTAGAGGGCATTAGAAGCCTGTTATCCCCACATCTCCTTCCTTCTAAGATGCCTTGGTCTCCATAATTCTACCATTAGGAAGTCATTCCTTTGGATGAATTTATGTCAATAGTCCCAGCTTCCAAAATATGGAGGTCCAGGAGAAGGAACACATGTTAGGGCTGAGCATCCAATGTCAGGGAAACTGTCTGAGGTGTGGGAGGAGGGGACAGATATCGGGGAGGGGAGCGGAACTTGGGTGGACTCGGGGCTCACGTTCACACTTCCCAAGGCACTGGATTGAAAGCCAAGAGAAGCCTGCACTCAGGCCTGGACCCAGGGTGATGGCTGCAGGAGGAGGGAGTCACCAGGGGACGGGCAGGGCACAGGTTGCTTGGGGCATGTGGTAGATACATTTTTACATAGTGTCTGCCTTGAGTAGAGTGAGCCCCCCCACCCCGGGGATATAAGCAGAGGCTGGAAGACTGATTACAGAGGAGGCTGAGGGCAAAGGAACATTAGGAGTCCTGAAGGCACTTCCCCTTGGGAGAGGAGACTGCACCCTTGGGGCTGTGGTGCTGGAAGGCTGGCTTTGGGGCAGGGGAAGGAAGATGGAGGAACTCCCAATTGCCGGGCACCCTCTGTGTCCCCTGCCTTGAGCCAAGCACAGTGACAGTCTCACGTCACCACAGCTCTGTGAGAAGGGTACCTGTGCCCTGTTTTGGAGATGAGACCCTGAGGTATATGACCTGCCCAAGGTCACACAGCTGCTTGCAGAGCAGGGCTTGGAGCTTGGGTCCACTGCCCTTAACTCTGTGATTTCCTACTGCCTCCCATGAAAAGGGGCCAGGCTCTGCCTGCAATTATTTCATGGGCAAGTGGTTACGGGAGGCTTCTAAGAAGTCAGGACAGCTGATGGGGACAATGAGATGGGAATCTGGGGTTTAGCCTCTATAGTTTCAAGAAGCTGAGGCAGGCAGATTCTATGATCCGCTGATGCTACAAGCCAGGACACTGGCCCTGGGTGTCTGGGCTCTGCCTCTCTGCATCCTGATCCAAGACAGACCCCCACATGGCAAGGGGCGGGCGGGCAGCTGTTCTGCAGCCCAGCCCAGCTCCTGCTCCTAGGCACTTGGCTCCAGCAATGTGGGGTCTGGGCAGGGTTGCTGTGGGTCAGCCTGTGTGCTTGGGGACATAGGGACTTGGTTGCTCCCCCCTGCCCATGTGGACTCGATTACTGATGCAACATTCTGAGTTCCAACATCCACCACCAAATGCCCCTTTCCTGGTAGCCCTACAGGTGGGTGGAGAGATCCTGGGGCCTCCTCCAACCCCTGTGCCAAATATGGTATGTTCTCACTTCAGGTGTGTTCTCACTTTGCCAGCCTGGTGTGTGCATGTGCGTGCATGTGAGTGTTGGAGCGTGAACAAGGCAGCAACAGTGAGACACTTGGTGAGTGACAGGGAACGAGTCTTACCCTTGCCCAGACTGTGAGCCCCATTAGAGCAAGGGCCCCGTCTGCTGTCTCGTCACTGATGCTCATGTGCCTGTCACGAGGTGGCTGAGAGAATGCATTAGGAATCTCTGGGTGGCTGTCTCAGTCCTTGCTTGGGCACAGCTGTGCTGTGTGGCCCTTGGTGAGTTGCTGGATGTCTCTGTGCACAGATGCCTGGGAATAGCACTAACTGGGGCAAATGACTAATGACAGCCAAGTGTTGAGTGGATAGGGTGGGCCAGAGAGAACTGCATTTTGTGGAAGGTGGCTGTGGTGTAAACTGCTGGGGACTCAGGGCCCCTCTGCCTCTCCCAGGATGAGGCTTGGCGGAGGTGGGGCCCGTGGGCTGGCTCAGGCAATGACTGGGGCTCACATTGCATCCAGAGTCAAGAAGTTGGAGAGGGCAGAGCAATGGCTTTAGGACCTCCACCCAGGGCTAGATCAGAAGTTTCTGAAGGTCAGGGCCAGTGTCAGCCTGGGGCCAGGGCAGTTTTCCCTCTGATATGGGGACTGGGAATAGCTCTCCTGTCCTGACGTCGTTTGCTCTAAGTGCCAGTCGGTTGAAGCAGTGGATACAGAAGGGTTTCTGAGTGTGATGGGCTTAGATGTGTCCACCCCAAGGTGTCCTTAGGGAAGCTCAGAGCTGCCCAGGGACAAGAGACCACTTTGTCCTGCACGTTGTAAGGGGAAGAGCAGGAGAATTACCCAGCTCCTGCAGCTGGAGGGAGCTGTCAGCACCGTTTCTCACACCTGCAGAGCACTCTAGAGACCTCTTCCTATCCAGCATCCTTTGGTCCTGTCTTTGACCCTGAACAACAGACATGACAAGAGGTGAGGCCCATTTTTACAAATGCAGGAATCAGCAGCCTGGAGGGGAAGCTTGCCCAAGGCCACTCAGGGCAGAGGCAAGGAGGAGAAGGTCCCGGTTCTGACGTCCAACCTGGCCCTCCCTGCATGATCGCCTGGCTGCTGCTTAGTCCTGAGTGCCCTGCTCAGATGCCATCCCCAGACTGGCCTTGGGCACTTACACCCATGGCCCTGCTGCCCACTGACAGGCTGGAGAAGTTAGTCAGCTGAACCTGCCCTGAAACCCTTGCTCAGACTGTCCAAGTCACCTCAGTCACTGGCAAGTCACATTGCTGACATCATGACTGCATAAAATTAATTTATTTAGTTAAGGGAGGTGTTAATTAAGAGTTCTCATTTATTGTGTCTTTGCAGACAGCTCTTGGGGGCTTCTGAGTTGTCAGTGCTGGTGACAGCAAAAACTAATGGTATCACAAGTTATTAATAGGATGGTTTAAGAGGGGGAAGGGCAGGAGCAGGGGCTGTGGGGACGGGGAGGAGAGGAGCTAGGGGAGACAGAGCGGAGTCCCCTGCTTCTTTCTCACCAAGACAGACCCCTCTGCAAGTCTCCAATTGTAGGTATTCCCTGGGGAAATCTGGCGTCCACTGCCGGGCCTGGTGGCACTCAGGGTTTGGAGGAGATGGTGAGTGAGCAGGCTGTGAGCCTGGAGGAAGGTCCCAGGCCAGTGCCCACCCTCCTGCTGCCGCCCATGCTCCCACTCCCAGTGTTTGCCCTGAGAGTGCTGGCTCTCACATAGGAGCTCTTTTTTTTGCTCACCCTTGCCCTGACACTGACCATCTTGGAATGCACAGTAACTGATTTAACTCTGGATCTCCAAAGCTTGTAGCAGCAGATGTTGGCAGCATGACTGAGGGACTGTCCATCCCCCAGCTGGTCAGCTGGTCTTCAGGTCTGGTCTTCTTACTGAGAAACCCTGGTGTCTGGGCTGGGGGTGGCGAGAGGGAGAGGGCAGGTGGATCTGGGCCTCCTCCAGTCCTCAGCCTCTTATTCCCCGCAGCCCCACATCCCTCGAGGGCCTGAGGAGTGGATTGATCTTTGCTGGATGGACCAGGCTGTGCACAGGGATAGGACAGGCTTGCCAGGGTGGGGAAATGGATGGAGAACCTTCAGCAAACTCTGCACAAAGACCCACCATGGGTATGAGGGGCTGAGAAGAGATTTTAAACTATTTTTTAGCTTAAAAATGATGGGTGTAAATCAGCCACTTGGTATGATGTAAAGAATAGAGCCAAGGACCTCAGACCTGCAGGTCCATCCCAGACAGTCTCTGTGACCTTGGGAGGATGACTACTCTCTGGGCCTTAGTTTGCCCATCTGTGCAATGGAGCAACTGTGCTACAATCAGCAAAAGTCCCTCTAACACGCAGTGTGCTCCACGTCTACACAACCCACATGGGAACTGCTGGAGATGTGCTGGGCCCTTTCACAGTTACCATCTTGGATGCCTACAGCTTCCCAGGGAGGGTGGTGCTCCATTACCCACATCCAAGTGGGGAAAGCTGAGGTTCAGATAGGAAAACAGAGGCCAAGTAATTTGCTCAAGGACTCACAGCCAGCTGGGTTTGAATCTAGGTTGATGCTCTTTCCAGAGTATCAGCCATCTCCAAGGATCACCTGGGATGGACTGGGTACAGAGGAGACCCTGGCTGAGGTGCTGGCAGGGCAGGCAGAGCTGATGGAGAGGAGGACAAAGCACCCTCTTGGACTCCCTGGGACTGAGGCCACGATAGGACCAGGCACACCCGCCATGAGGGCCTGCAGCTGCCTGCCGAGCGGCCTCCTCCCTGCTCTTCCCCCTCTTACCTCCCAGCCAGACTGTGCTCATTCAGAGTATATTATATAAAAGCCGTCTGACAACTCAAAGATCAATGAGATTGTCCCCTCCCCTCAAGGGGCTCACCCTTGACTAGGAGAGGTGCCCCCATGAACAACCAGCCCCACGGTGGGGTCACAGGGACTGAGATTGAGACAAGTTTACATCAGCTGAGGGCTCCCTGGTGGGAGAGAGCACTTTTCCTGGGGAGGGGGGTCAGAAATGAATTGCCAAAAGAAAGTGGCCATAGAGCTGGGTCTTGCAGGTGAATAACTATTCAGTAAGCAGAGAGGATGGGGCTGTGGAATGAGCCTGCCAGGCAGAGGGAGTGGTGTGGGCAGAGTCCCAGAGGTCGGGTGGACAAGGGTCAGAGCAACTGATAACCGCTTGCAGACTCTGGGCCTCGTTGGGAAGATGTGAAAGGCCATTTGGGGGATGTGAGTGGGAAAATGGCACCCATGCCCTGAGTCCTGAGGGTGCTGTTGAGAGTGGGGAGGAGGGAGATTTAGTTTGGGTTCCTGCAGAGGCTGGACAGACACAGATTTGGGTGCAGGAAGTGCTAGTGGGACGTGACGGCAGTGGGGCACTGTCCAGTCTGAGAGCTGGCCCAGAGTGCACCTCCCAGGAGCGAGGGCTGGGGCTTATGACCAGCTCTCACGAGTCTTTGGTTGAATGCTGCTCCCAGAAGGCATCCCTGGCATTGCTGGCCTTCCTTGCACAGTCAGCAAAGAGAAGTAGGAGTCGGAGTCCTCAAGCGCAGAAATGAAGCTCCCAGCACCTGGCAGCCGGGCCAGCATGCCCTGAAATGGTCAGGATGAGAGGGTACCAGTTAAGCAGCAGCAGTGTCCGCCTAGCAGGGAGAATGTTCCAAAAAGCAGGGTGGAGCACTGCTCGGCTTCCACCATGCCTCAGTCACTTCAATGGATGAAGTGGCCCTGAAGTCTGCCACTGATGGGAGAAATACCTCTGTCTGCATCTTTGCCAAGGTCTCAGCATGGGGGCTGGACCTTGAGGCAGGAGAGTGCAAAGAATCTGGTCCTAAGAGATGTACAGACCTGAGTCTAAGTGCCGATTGCCACTTGTAAGCTGTATGTATCCTTGTGCAAGTTTCTTAATATCCTTGAACTTCAGTCTTCTCCTCTGAATAAGGGGAGATGATATTGCCTGTGCTATGGAATTGTTGTGATCAATAAATGAAATGATGCATGTGAGGTATTTAGCCCAGTGCCTTGAATAGGTGATGTGGCCAATGAATGTTTATTATCATTATTATGATTTTATTATTCCAGTGGTATATTAAAAAGGGAGGAGCAAAATGCAGGCTTATTGAAAACACTGCCAACTTACCAGTTCAGAGTAATATTCAACAGCCCACTCTGTCCTTGAGAGTTAAAAAACAGGCTCATGTAGCATTTCTGGACTTTGTGGGCTCAAACTGAGCCTTCAGGAAGTGAGTTTGCATATCTGTACGCATGGATCTGGTTGTGACAATATGACATCTGTCTCCTCAAGAACTCAGAGGTCAGAACTTCAGACATTGTCTATTGATTAGTGTATGACCCTCCGAATTTCCGGAAACAGACTCTGAAAATACGGAGTAGCGGAAGGAACGGAGGGCAAGGAATCTGGATTCTAATTCAGGCTCTAAAGTGAATGTCAGATTCCTTGTCTGGAATGTGGTGACAAAATGACACCGTCTCTATCTCTTTCTTAGGGCTGCTGTGAGGATCAAGTAAGATCATAAAGAAAAAAAAAGACAGAGATCACGAATGCCAAATGCTTTGAAAACTAAATAAATCACCATGCAAAGTCCTTATCTGTGACAGAGAGCTGGGACCAGAGCCAGGTGACTTGATTCCTGGGCCTTGGGGTTCTTCCAAGTGGTCTAAGTGACCATGGCCACTGGAGAAGCCTTACATGGCCTTGGGCCACACCAAGGATGGCTCAGGCTGGGCCTCTGCAGCAGGCAGTCTGGGAAGAAGAAAGGGAACTCTGGTCCTTGGACGGGATGCCTGGCATTCTTGCTTGGGACATCAGTGAAAGACACTCTCCCACTTGTCCCTTGGGATGGCAGGAAGGCAGAGGAGGATGGAATTGGCCGTTATTATAACAAGAGGGGAGGTAACCCCTGAGATACATTATTACCAGCTGCGATCATGTTTCCTTATTTCCTTACAGGTGCAGGAACATTCCATGCTGTGTTTAAAGGGTCTCCTGTTCACACCGAGCTGATGAGACTCAGGGAAGCTGGCTCTGGCCAGGTTGGTAAAACCAGTGGTCTCTTAGAGGTCATGTGGCTTCCTCTCCATCCTGGTCATAGATTTGACCCACATTCTAGCCTTTGATCTCAGCCAGATTGAATGAAACCCCAGCTCCATCTCAGTGGTCAGTCTTGGTGTCCTTAATGTGAAGTCATAGTGGGCTGGAAAGGTTGTGAGCCTGGGGGTCCAGGGAGAGGGGCCTCTGCTTACAAAAGCAGATATGGGCTCAGAATCCCATAATCCAGGGAAACATTTTCACCATTGTTCAGAGGATGAAAGTCATGGCCCGAGTGGGGCAGAGACAGGAACGAGTGCCCACCCCAGCTTAGGATGTCCAGGCAGAATGTACAAGAGGAAAACAATCTCCCATACTTCCAGTGGGTAGAGAACACCAGACATGCTCTGTCACCCTCTCCTTGGCCCAATAAAAGGTACCAAAATGAACGAATCTTCACATCTTTCTTGAACCCCACTTAGAATACAATGACCTTGTGAGGCTGGTTTTTATCTCAGGGGCATTTCATTGTGACTGCTTGATTGGAGAGACCCTAGATACAGAATAAAGATTCTTACTGCTCTTAATAACCCCTCAGCTACTTGAGAAAGGCCTGCACTGGGTGCCCTGGTGCTCAGATATAATTGGTTCAGGGCCAGGGAAGGCAGAATTAAGAAGTTCTTACACAGGTTCAGATGCTGGTTTCAAATTTTAATCTAGATGCAGGGACCCAGTCAAACCTACTCCCCAGGATTTTCTTTTCTTTTCTTTTTCAAAACGACAACCTCTGAAAGATTGGCTTGGCTTGTAGTTTAAGTAAAAACCTTCAGATTTATGTCTCTTCCAGTTCCCCTCAATGGTTTGCAGTCATTTAACCGTCTCAATCCAGATTGTGCTTTGTGAGCTGAGATCACGGGAGTTGGCCAGTTTGGAAAGACAAAGGTCTAGCAGCCAGAGGCTTGGAGAAGGGGAACCCGGGAGAGGAGACCCAGGGATGCAGTGGGGGAAGTAAAGAGAGGGTATTGGTCAACTGAAGGATAAGAGTGAAAGGTAAATAAGCCAGTGTCTAGGAGAGAGGGAGAGGTCAGCATTGAAAGGAAAAAGAGAAAGGACAGAGGAAAGAATGAAAAAGAGGGGAAGGAGAGAGAGCTAAGTGCAATAAAGTGTGAGGGGAAAGAGAGAGAGGGAGGCAGAAGAGAGGAGAGGAGGAAGGTGAGGTCAAAGAGATGAGACAGAAAGAAGGCAGGAGGGGGTGGGGCTGGAGCATAAAGGTCCTGAGATCTGGAGTACTTACCTCCACCAAGCATCTGCACAGCAGCTAAATACAGTACAGCTGGGCTTCTTTTCTCTTCTTAATTGACATCTTTGAATCTGTCCCCGCTTGGCAAATCAGGCCACTTATTATTAGCGATGACAGGGATAAATATCACAGGCATTCATTTTGCATCTGGACCCCTTGATAATAGAAGTCAACACACCAGCCTCTTTCCCCACTGCTCCTCCACTCCCTCCCAGGGCTCCTAGCTGGGGAACTGGAGGCCAGGAGCTGTCCGTGGTTTTGTGGTGCTGAAAACATCTATACCTTGCCCCCCATGGAAAGAGGGGAACTGTGCACAGTCTGTGGGACTGAAAGCCTCTATACCCCAGCCCCTCCATGACCCCTCCATGACCACAAGGCAGCTGGGCGCTGTCTTCAATGTGAGTACTGTTGAAAGCCCCAGGGCTGGAGTGGTGGGGTGCATCTCCTCCCCACTGAACACAATTACTTCTGGCAGGAATGAGCAGTGTCTTAAATTTACTATGCCTGGCCATGGTTCTAAAAAACCTGGGTGACTGTGAATATGTCGCTTCTGTTCTGCGGGGCTCAGGATTTCCACCTGTTACCATGAAGGCTTGGATTACATGTTCCTTCATTGGCCCTAAAGCTTTTTTCTGTTACCAAAAGCCTTTAATAGATTCCCTCTGCTTATAGGGTCAAGCTAAAAATCCCTTAACCAGGCCCCCACTCTGACCCCTCTCCTCCCAGAATTAACCTCATTCCAGCTACATGAGCTGTCTGTCTGGCTCCAGATACACTCGTCTTTTGGGCCCCTGAGACTTGCCATCTCCGTTGCTCTACCCCCTCTTCTGACTTTTTCCATTCCTAATTTCTGAGAGAACTGACCATCTGGGCTCCTCATCAAACAGGAATGGCCTTGCACTGAGTGTGTTGCCAAAGTCTAGACCAGGCCTTATCTTACATGGCTCCCTTTGAAGTGTTCTCCAGGGCCAGGGTCAGGCTCCAAGCTCAGTGTTTCTCATGACCTGACCATGGGAGTGGGCCATGGCTGAGTCATTGTGGCAGTTCATGGTATTCTGACCCAAATAAAACCATGCTTTTTCTCTTTCAAGAATGTCAAGATTCCTTCAAGGGAAGGTTAGCTGAGGCTTGTGGCACCCTCTCCAAGACAGAATCTTTCTGGAGCTTCGACTCCATGCTAGCCCTGGTGTGCAAGGGCACATTTATGTAGATGCAGAACTTTGCATCATTCCCCCCTGGAGTGGCTAGGACCTCCCAGGTCATGTACACAAGCCGCCATCTCACTGTTTACTCTGAGCCTTTGAACTTGACCCAATACACTCACTGTACAGGCATCATGGCAGCCTCAACTTCAGATTATGGACTTTTCTGGAGACTTCCCACCCACTCACCCAACTACAGCCTAGACTGCTCAACGAAGTTTTCTCCCTGGAGTTCTATCTGGAGGATGCAATTTGATTTTATTAATGGAGATGGAAGCATTTCTCTGCATACTATTACAATGCCTCTGCAAACTAAGGGGCTTCCATCTGTTGGGGTGAGCAAGCAAGTAGGAAGGAGGTGATCTCTTTTCTCCATTAAACCCGTGGAGAATTCGATATGGCCCAGAGATGGGCACCAGGCATCTCCTCATTTCAGCAGGTGTGCAGAACCATTTTTCCTTGTGGTCTAGAAAAACCCTTGAGAAAAAACTTCTCTCTCCTTCCTGGGCCTATTCACAGCCAAAATACCAAAGCTGGTCTTGGCTTCAACCCTGCACACTGCTTCCTCCTTGGCAGAGCCCCTGAAGCCACGGCTGGTAACTAGAAGTTCCGAAATGAAGCAGGCTGTGTTTTCTGACAGATCGGGCTGGGCTTTGTGGCCTCAGGTCCCATAGAGGGAATGGGCTCAGAGCACTTTCTTTCCCTCAGATAAACTGGCATATTCTCAGGATCTCAGAGGGGCTTGGAGATGATCTAGATTCTACATCGAGTCTTTTATTGAAAGATGGGAAAACAGTCTTCCCAAGGAAGGGGAAATCAGTTGCCCAAGCTCATGGAGAAGAGAAAGGAGCAAGGACTGGCCTCCTGGCTCCCAGTCCTATGCTCTTCCCCCTTCTACTAGAGGTGTTAGTAGTTTAATAGACTTGTGGGGACTAAAGTGCCTCAGTGACCCCTCTAATGGTGGGGACATCAGGCATGGTGACAGGCAGCGAGGGAGTGATAGGGATATAACCCAAGAGGCTGGAGATTCCTGCCTGGCAGAGAATTCCTGTAACCTCAAGCAGAACTGTACAGGGAACGGAGACACCAGGGCAGCCCTTTAGAAGCTACCTTTAGGGTTCTGAGCTCTCCAGGGATGATGCGGGGGTTGGAGGGCTTTGTTTGTCTCTGCACCAGGGGACGGAAGGCTTCGGAGGAGCTAATGAAGCTATCTTCCCACAGACATGCCAAGACAGTGACGGATGACTTGTGGGGAGAAGGCAGGTGGTTGGCACATGGCCCATTGGGCAGTGTAGAGAATAGCACATCCTCAATGTCACCGTGGGTCACAGAGACTGCTGGGCGCCCCGAGAGGGAGTGTGTGGGCTCTGGGGGTACAGCAATAGGGACCCTAGAGAGACCTAGGGCTTCCTATCACCCCCTTCGTGTGGCAGGTGGACAGAACGTTCACGTTGGAAGAATTGTAACAACCATAGCGTCCTTGCTTGTTGTCCAAGTGGAGATAAGCAGGTCCAGGCAGAGTGAATTAGCCAAGGTCACACGGCAAGCGAAGGTCAGGGAGTCCTGTAAAAGGTCCTGGGTTGTCCAGGAGAGGGAGAAGAGAAAGAGGCCTCAGGATGATGGCTGGGTCACTGTTCTTCTCTGCAGGAGGAAAGGGGAAGATACGGCCCAACTTCTTGTCGGTGTCAGGGGCCTCCATGATCTGCTTGCACCTTCTCTTCTCTCACCCGGCAGCCCTCCCTGTCTGTGTTCCTCTCCCGGCCTCTGCCCCTGCAGGCAGGCTGTCCTCCACACCCCTCCCATCTGTCTGTCTGACAGTCTGTGGGGATTTGTGCCCTGTGTGGACACAGCCTAGTGGGCGTTCTGAACTCACTCCCTGAGCAAGGTCCCCGCCTGAGTGGTGTTCCATCCCCATGCCTCTCCTTGTCATTATTTTGGAAGAAACTTCCCAAAGAACTTTCTCGTCTACAGCAGCCATTCCAGAAATTACTGGAAGTCCAATGGCTACAGATGCCCGAAGCCCACACTCCTGGTATGTGGGGAAGAGATCAGGCCTGCAAGGGGAGAAGGATTGAAAGATAAAAGGGCAAGGGAGCCCTTGGCCTCTCTGCCAAGCCTGGAGCAGTTCCTCCCCAACCTGGCCACTGAGCTCTTCACTTGCCACTGGGCCAGGTGGCCAGCCTGGCCTGGTGTGGGATGTGATGAGGAAGCAGGAGAGAGGGCCATCCAGAGGTGCAGCTGTTCCCTCAGCTTCCGTCGAGGGCTCCTAGCCATGCAAAGTGCTCTGTGGTCATTAGCTCACCTGACAGCAGCCATCACAGCCCCGAGAGGGGAGCTGGGCAGTGTTGGCCCCATTTACCAGGTGAGGATGCTGAGGTTCTGTGCTGGGGCTGGCAATATGACGGTGAGCAGGGCAGACATAGTCCCTGCCTTCTGGGGCCTCTCAGAGGCCCCAGGTTCCCACATCTCTGGGTCTCTGGCCTCTGCAGGGATGTGCACTGGCAGGAGCACTGTCTTGAGAGTCCTCCCTTGAAGCTCAGTGTCCAGATTCTTACCTCTGAGCTCTTCTCCTTGCTGGTGGAGCTTCCTCTCAAACCAGGCTATAGAATCCATGGGGCACCAACCCATCTTCCACTCCTTGGGAGAACCCATCGGCCTCCCAGGGCCTGGTCCTCAGTTTCCCACCTGCCTACATATCCACCTGTCCCCACCACTCACTACTTCTGTTATTCACTTCACCTTTCACACGGAATGAAATTGGAGAACAAAGGGAAAACCCTGACCCACACAGCCTCTTGGATGAGGGGGTAGAAAAGTGAAGTCCTGCTCCCCAATTTCCTGCTGACTCAGGCAGCTACGTGGAGACCGCTGGCTGATCTAGGGTTGAAATTTCCCAGGGTTTTGGAGAACGAAAGTGCCCTTGCCTGGATGCTACCGCAGCTTCCTTCCTCCAGTGCTCCTCATCTTCAGCCCGCCAAGGCCAGATTTGTCTTATAAAGTGGCATCATTATAAATGCATCAGCTTCCTCTGGACGTCTGCACCCGCTCCTACCAGCCTAGCCAGGCTCGATTACATCTGAAGCTGTCTAGGGTAATTAAGTGACATTAGGACGTATCCCCTGCTGTAATGCAGCGTTCAAAGCTCTGGGCTCCTGCGTCCCAAGAGCTGCTGCCGCTTCACGGAGGCCGTGTCTGTCTAATGCTCCCTGCTGTGATTGTGGCTAATTACTCCACAGATAGGCCTCATTAGTGGCGGGTTTGGGCTGGAAGGTGGGGAGCAGGCTGCCTCCCCACCTCTCAAGCACACTGGGTCACAGCCAGGCCTTCTTGCTCCCTCCATTGTCTAGCTTGCCTTGCTTTGCTGGTCAGGCAGGATTAGAAATAGGGCAAGGATGTTCCCCAAAGAAGGCTCATCTGACTGAACAAGGTCATAGGCCGAGCTACAGAGCCTTCAGGAACTTTCTGCCCTCTTTATTCAACTAGTGGCAAACCAAGGCCCAGAGGGCCTTACTAACTTGCCCAAAGTCACACAGCACAAGTGTAATGTGCCATCTTTCCTAAACTACCAGGCTTGGGATTATGCATAGTCAGGACTCATCTGGATCCACAGCTGGTGGGAGAAAGAGCTTAGGAGTGCCCGGGAGAAGAGCTGGATGGCTGCATTCCCCCCAGCCCGTGTGTTCATCCTGCTCTCTAGGCCTTTGCAACTCTTGCCTGGATTACTATTCTCCTGATGTTCTCTAACTGCCATCTTGCTCCTGGCTGACTTCTTTCATCCTTCAGGTTTCACTTTCTCCAGGGAGCCTCCTCTATCCCATGAGTCTGAGTTTCTTGCTCTTTGTAGAGGTCCCAAGATACTCCATACTTCCCCTTCTTGGCAGTCATCCCTCTAAATTGTCAATGCCCAATACCCTACATGACTGTAAATCTGCACGGGGCAAGAACCTAGACCTTCCTGTTCATGCCCAGCCCAATGCTGACTTCAGACTTGGCCTCTGATAAGAATTTAGTAGAAGGAAAGTTAACATTAACAAGTGATGGCTGCTTGGCCACCATATTGACTACTATGGCCAAAGGCTCCTAGTGTTTGCTCATACCTGCCAATCATACATGGTGACTACTAACAGCCATTATTCCCAGCCTCCTTTGCTCTTACGTTAGTCACATGACTCATTCCAGCCAATGGAATCTGAGCAGATGTGGTCTGACAGTTAAGTTCACAAACTCAGCCTTGAAAAAGTGTTATGTACCTCATTGCTGAAACCACTGCAGTCACCTTTAAAATATTTCCCTTGGGAAGCTATGTGCAAACATTAGTGCCTCATCTACCCTTCAAAGCAATTTTGGAAGTTTTTTTCTGGAATGGCCATCAGCGCTATTGTCATACAAGGTCTGACAATTGAGTTTGCAAATTCATCCTAGAAAAAGTGTTTTGAAGGGTGGACTCAGTGCTGACATTGGTACATAGCTTCCCAAGGGGAGTGCTTTGAAGATGACTGTAGTAATATTCAGCAGTGAGGTGTGCAGCACTTTTTCCAGGTTGAGTTTGTAAACTTAATTGTCTGACCTTGTATGTTACTTCTGGAATAAGGTGAATAATTCTCTGGTGTGCTTTCCCATAACCTCATCACCTGTCTTTTGGGTGATGCCAGGGTAATCTTGCAACTGTGAGATGGTAGAGCCACAAGATGAAAGGAGCCTGTATCCCTGAGTCACTTCATGGAGGAGAGAAATCCAGAAAAGCTGTCTGACATGGGTCCGATTTTGTACCAGTGAAAAATAAACATTACTGTGCAAAGACACTGAGATGTTGAGGTTGTTGGTTAGAACTACTAGTGAGAATTACTCTAATTCAAAGAGGTTACGCTTAATAGGATGCAAATAGAAAAATGACTTAATTTTTGTAGTCATTCCCATTAAACTTGGTCCTATTAAGCCTCCCTTTCTTGTCTTTTCATGACATCTTGAACAGATTCCATAGTTTTTGGTCACTGTTGGTTGTGAGGAGAGGCTCGTTTTAGTAATTAGGACTCACTTTCAGGGCCAGACCTTCAATCTCACATCTAATTTAAAAGTTCTCCCTTCCCCACACCATGGGTCTGACCCATGGCTTGGGAACCAAGGTGAGGAAAGAGTCTCTTCTTTTATTTTCTTTCTATTTTCCTGCCGTCCTGCTGCTGGCTCTTCAGAGCAAACAAGATAGAGGAATGATAGGAAAAGGGACCAAAAGCCTTAGGTCACTGGCATTGTTGTTACCAGGGAGTCAGGTTCCCAAAGGCTGATGTTTTGGGCAGTGCTTTGGTGGGTCCTTTGGAGACTCTCCATGGACCACATGCCGCCCACTCCCTGACGTGGGCAATGTGGAATGCAGCTCTGGAGGACGTCTTGCTCTACAGTCCTTTCCCCCTGCCACACCTAGTGTTTGCCACCAGCTGTATGCCCCAAGCCCATGGAAAATTCATGCATTTTTCTTCAATAGTAGTGCAGGCTGACTCGCTAATGTCCTCACACTCC
The DNA here is from genome assembly GCA_963573935.1 of Arctocebus calabarensis. Lineage (NCBI taxonomy): Eukaryota > Metazoa > Chordata > Mammalia > Primates > Lorisidae > Arctocebus > Arctocebus calabarensis. The sequence continues at coordinate 19,598 of CAUYON010136818.1, read as the reverse complement.
AGGTCCACACTTGACCTATGCTAAGGCAAGCACCTTAAAGACCTGGAAGTTAACAAGTCCCAAAATGATTGTAATGGTCTGTCCCTTCTTAGGGGCCCTGTGGAGGGAGGAAAGAAGCCTGAAAAACAAATGAGGTTTAGAATTCTGATAACCACACATTTACAACATCCAAGTTAGGGGAGTATTTTGTATCACAAAAGGATTCTTCTAGGATTTACTAAATTGGAAGTTGGCTGATTGGAGAGATTAGGGTAAGACCTACTCTTTGTAGGGCATAGGCTCTTTGGGGAATATGATAAATGTTCCCTAGAAAAATGCAAGCATTCATGTGTAGACAATATTTATTGTGACATTTAGGGCATCCTGAATCCCATCATATCTACTAAACAGGTTCATGAAATCCCAGTTAATTATCTCTGAAGCAAGGTGCTGGCTCCCCCTCAAGTCTGTATTCTTCTTGTGGACCAGTTTTGAGACCCTGTGCCCACCTCCTGCCTCCCCCTCAGACTCTCTCTCTCTGCATGGCATCCCACCTGGAGAACTCACTCTTCTCCAACACACCATGACAATTCCTGCCTCCACTTCTTAGCTTCTAATCATCTTCTCACAGGGATGTGATTTTCTCTGTGCCCCTCCAGGACTCATTATGGTACAGAGACCATCTCATGTTCCATACTTCATTTCTTTAGAAGCCTTCTGTGGTAGGTGGAATTCTAGAGACATCACCCAAGGATCCCTGCCTCTGGTCGTTCAGTTGAGTACGGATCCATGTACACTGTGAAGGGACTGAGCAGTTGGAATGAATGTAGCTAATCAGTTGACCCCTAAATAGAGAGATTATCCTGGACTGTCTAGGTGGGCCAGAGTAATCACATGAGGTCTTAAGAATAGAAAGCTGTGGAGTCAACTAGAGAGTTATGGGGAAATGAGAAGACTGTGGAGAGATGAGGCAGAAGGAGAAACCCCAGCTAGTCAAAGGGTGGGGTGGACTCTACCCTTCATTGTTGGCTTTGAAGATGGAAGCGGGGGCCATAAGGCAAGGAATGTGGGCAGCCTTTAGAAACTGACAACAGCCAGCAAGAAACTGAGGACCCTACCCTGAAACAGCATAGAATGGAATTTTGCTCACAGTGTGAATGAGCCTGCCAGCAGATTCATGCTGGGGCCTAGAGAAAGCAACACAGCCCTGGAGACACCTTGGTTTTGGCTTTGTGAATCTCAGAGAAGGGAGCCACCTGACCCATGCTGTGTTTGGACTTCAGAACTGGGAGGTGGTAAATGGGAGTTTTAAGCCACTAAACTAGAGGCAATTTGTTACAGCAGCAATAGAGCACTAACACATCATTCTTGGCACATTAAATAGGGCCACAGAGCCTTTAGCATATTGACAGGTTGGTGTGTTTACTCTCCCCTTGAGTCTTGGCTATTTTGACCAAAGAGGGCAACAGAAGTGAAGACACACCAGTTCTAGGCCAAATCTTTATTATTTATTTATTTGAGACAGAGTATCACTCTGTCACTCTGGGTAGAGTGCTTTGTCATCATCATGGCTCGCAGCAACTTCAAACTCTTGGGCTCAAGCAATCTTCTTGCTTCAGCCTCCTAAATGGCTAGGACTATAGGAACCCACCATGATGCCTGGTTAGTTTTTCTGTTTTTAGTAGAGATGGGGTCTCACTCTTGGTCAGGCTGGTCTTGAACTCCAGAGCTCAAGTGATCCTCCTGCCTCAGACCCCCAGAGTTCTAGGATTACAGATGTGCCCAATCTTTAAAAACATAGGCAGCTAAGATGCAGGCGAACCTTACTCTATGCAGAATACTAATGTCTTCATATAATAACTAAGAAAATGCCATGAAAGGCTATGTTAATCAGTTTGATGAAAATAGTTCAGATTGTATATGAAACCAGCACATTGTACCCCTCGATTGTACTAATGTACACAGCTATAATTCAATTAAAAAAAAAACACAAAAAACATAGGCAGCTCCCACCTTGGATTCTTGGAGCCAAGAGCTGCCATGTAAGAACTTTGGCTATGCTGAGACTGCCATGCTGTGAGGAAGCTCAAGCTAGATATTGGGAGAGGCCATATAGAGAGAAAGAAACTTGGCTGGTCCCCGCTCCCAGCCCAGTCATCCCAGCTAAGGCCACTGACATCATGGAGCAAAGACAAGCCATCCCCACTGGCCACAGTATAGTGAGAAACAATAATAATAATATATTGTTTTCTTAAGTCATTAAGATTCAAGATAGTTTGTTATGCAGAAGTAGTAACCAGGCCACACCTGGAATCAACTCCCAGGGATCTTTCTTTTTCTTCACTACCTGGAGCTCACTCATAGTACTGTACACATTTGCTTTTAGAACCTGATCTGGATATGTCTGTAGCATGGAGGGTGGTACGATTGGCTTATCTTCCCTTCCCTAAGGACCCACATGAAAATACCCGGCTAACTCAAGGTCCTTAGAATCTGAACCTACAAATCAGCATATGATAAACCACTGAAATCTTTCTTGTGCTTGTGCCTCTGGCCTAGAGCCCTTTTAGCACAGTGTGCAGAAGGAAAGCTGTCCCTGGTGGTGGCAGGTCAGTCAAAGTCACTTTTCCTCTGGACGTATGCAAGGATTACTGCACCCACCCCCTTGTCCACCAATGGGGAATTTCTCCCCTCTCTTTTCTGGTCTCATCCCTCCTCCCTGGACCACTCCTGCCCACTTGAGAGTAAGGAAAAGAATTTTTCCTCTTTGGCTATGTCCCAACTTCGTAAAGTTGACTAACTCTCATCTTGCTCTTAAGAAGCAGTGGGGGCACTTGCTCTTAAGCAGTGGGGTGCCTTTGGTTCAGATGAGGTGGGAAGCAGCACAGCTACTCTCTTGGAGTCAGAGGAAGGGCACGGAGCCCTGCTCCCTCCACTTCCCTCAACCCCACAGCATCATCTCGGAGGCAGCTCCAGGGAACCCTAAGATCCATAAAGCATAGTTTGAAATCATAGATTTATCTATTCTTGTGATTTTATAGCAGAGGAAACGAGGCTCAGAGAGGGTCTGTGGCTTGCCTAAGGTTACACAGCTAATGGAAATGTTGGGACAAAACTCCTAGCATTTTCTTTCACATGCGCTGCTGCAGCCAGAATCATAGAACCCCGATGTGGGAAGGGCAGAAGGACCTTCAGGTCAGTGTCCCTGGGATACAGAACTTCTTTCTGTAGCCCTCTGTTAAGTAGGACAATATCAGCTTGCATCTCCTTCAGGGATGGGGTGCTCACTACCTCCAAGGCAGCCCATTTAATGGTGAGACTGCTCTAATTCTTAGAATGTCCTCTTTTTATCCAGAAGGTCATACATATCTTCCTATAACTTCTTTTCTCATGCTTCCAGGGTCAAGATACACAGTTATGTATTTAAGGGGGCAGGAATCCTATGCGCTGGCCCAGCTGGAGGGGACTTTGTGTGTATGAGCGTGTGTGCTATTGTTACTCTCCTCCCTGGGGGGATCAGCCTTTCTTCAGCTCCATTTCCAGGCTGGTGGGCAGGGCAGAGGCTGCCATGGAGGGCTGAGGTCACTCTTCAGATCACTCTCCAGGCAGAGCCAGACTTCTAGGTAAGGGGTAGAGGGGAGGGAGTCAGGTGAGGAGAGGGCTCTCCTGCTCACCTGGCCACTGTCCCCTCTGCTCTACCTTCAAGTCGCCACCCACCCTCATGGAGCACAGTAAGGCGACATCAGTAAGTTTGGGGGAAGTGATAGAGAGGGAGGGAGAGCAAAGGTGTGGGTCCAAGAAAAGGGCAACTTCAGGACCCTGCAGGAAGAGCTTGGCGTCATTCATCAATCATCATTTCCCAAGCCCTAGGGCAGGCTGAAGAGCCAGAGCCAGGTAAACTGAGGAAGCCACTGGGCCCTCATCCTGTGGTAGTCACCAGTTGGGCTTCCAGAGGCTGTCAGCCACTGGGGGGGGGGTCATCAAGACCTCTGCTCCATCCTTCTGGACAGTGTGTCCAGGCAGGGGCCTTCTCTGAAGCAACTTCTCACAGCCGTCAGTACACATCCTCCAAATTGAGACTGGCCTTGACCTAGAGGAAGTGAGTAGTTTCCTCCATTTTGTAACTTGATGAGAATAAAAAGTCCTTCAATTTTCAGATTGTCTTCTCCTTCCCTGGACTACCAAGCAGAGAGAGACCCCTACTTGGGGTCAGAGCATCACATCCAGAAGTCCCCTGTGAGAAGACAATGTCTTCATGAGGAGGACTCCAGATGAGACCCTCAGCAGGTAACAGCAATCAGATTAGATGGACCGGGGCGGTGCCTGTGCTCAACGGAGTAGGGTGCCGGCCCCTAGGCTGGAGGTGGCGGGTTCAAACCCAGCCCCAGCCAAAAAACTGCAAAAAGTAAAGAAACAGATTAGATAGACCTCTCCAAGGATCTAAAGAATTGTCATCAGGACATGCCTTGAAGACTGTAGCAGAGAGAATGCTGTGAACCATGGGGCTTTTCATGAAGCTGTCTTACCACCACTTCCTCTTGGCCTCAAAACTCTCACCCCTGGTCCCTGTAAGACTCAGCATCCTGCATCCTCAGGGAACATCCTTCCATGGGGCTCTCAGCTGCAAAGCCCACCCTTTAGGAAGCAGAGACGGCCTGAGTGGATGAAGGGCTGCCTGGGGGGACTACACTCAGGGTTCCTAAGGTTGGAGGAGCACATGTCTTAGTCTCTTTCTGCTTTCCCTGGAGCAGGGCCTAGTTCTGCTGCTCAACACTAAGTGAGGAACCTGTGACCAGACACATTGTCTCCAGGGCTGCCATGGCTCCACAGAATAAACCGAGCTCCCCCACTTCTTCTAGAGGGTCAGTTCTCCCATCCAATTCAGCCCAAATTTAGCCCCACCAAGCCCAGCTCCCCCATTTGTGCTCATCGTTTCTCAGCTCCACTTTTCATACTCTAACCCACCCATTTCCACCCAAGCCAACTCACCTTATTAGAAATAGCAGCATCTACTTCTCCAGTGGGCCCTGTGTGTGTTCAGTAGGTTGCACTCCGCACACAGGTGCCTGGCGGAGAGCCGGGTAATGTCCTAGCCTCTTCTGGAGAAATCGTGCCCCTTAGGGAGAGAGATGGGGACCAGAAGGGGGCAAGTAGCCGTCTGCACATACGCACATCTCCCCAGGCCTCCACCTGCTATCTCAGTGGATTGGGAGGGACAGCCAGGTCTGTGTGGAGGCTCCATGAGTTGCCCCATCTAGGCCTCCACTTGGCCACAGGTGTGCAGGCTAGCTTAGCAGCATAGTCAGGGGACCCATGCATTTCCATCCCCACCCGGGGAGAGAGCAGGAGAGAGTCCCAACGGGGGAGAGAGACACTGAGGCAGGTAGCTCAGGAGAGACAGACAGACAGAGGCAGGGACAGAGAGGCGAGGAGGGAGGCACCCAGAGAAGGAAGTGTTTAAGGGCCAGGGAGGCAGGGGTGGGGGAGGGGAGGTGACCAGGGGGACCTCAGGTTTGACTCCAGGTAGGTGACTGGGCCTCTCTGGTTCCCAGACCAGGAGGAGAAATTTCCCAGCTGGCCAGGGATGATGAAAGCGGGAAGTGGCCCTGGGATGGTGTCAATGTATCAGGAAAGCTGCAGGGGCTGGGAGGAAGAGAGGCAGGGGCAAGGTGGAGGGATTCTTCCGGCACCCAGCAACTACATTCTCTGCCACCCGCTCTCAGTTCCTTTACGGTCAGGACGTGAGTGAGTGAATCTGTGCGTGTGGTCCGTACCCATGTCTCATGAGCTGATGGGTGAGTGTGACAGCCCCCATGTGTCTTATGACAGGAGGGTGTAAACAAGAGGGAGAGAAAGAGGAGTGCGAACGATGTGTGTGCACGTGTGTCTTTGGGTTAAGGGAAAGTGTGTGTATGGCTGTGGGATGTGGGTGTTATATGTGTGTGTGCTGTCAGTGTGTGGACAGGAAGCTGCGGACAGAGGTGGCTGCCTCGTGCCTCAGCGTCTGTGGCCCTGGCCTGGTGGTGGGACCATCGGGCTGTAGGAACGCCCGCCTTGCTACACTACGCCTTGAGGAAATAAGTGCTCCCAAGGGGGTTCGGTGGGCGGGGAGGTTCCTGGACTTTTAGACGAGGCCTGCGAAGCCAAGAAACTTGCCAGCCAGGGAGCAAGAAGGGATATTCACATGCTGTTTTCCAGTTCCCCAAGCCCTTCTTCTGAGTCCTTTTGTTTGGGTCTCTGCAGTGAGGGATTTGATCCTATTTTACCGATGAGGGACAGGGGCTCACTTGTTCAGGGTCCCATGGAGAATGGGACAGAGCTGGGACCAGGCTACCTCCCTTCTGGCTCCAAAGCCCATGAGACTGCCTGCTCCCCTTTCTGAGCACAGAACACTCCTGTGAGCGTCCGCAGACCTCGTGGATTATAATTATTATTTGTCTTGGGTGAGCCCGGCTGTGGCAGTCGGCGTCGCCAGGGAAACCACACCGAGCGCACTCTCTCTCTCAAGCATGTCTGCTCACACCTGCCGCCGGCCCTGTGCCGAACTGGGTGATGCTGGGCCAGCTCCTGGCCTCCTGGGGCCTCAGTTTCCTCGTCTGTGGATGGGGATGGTGCCAGAGACTAAGGGAAATGACAAATGGAGGTGGTTGGCACATAATAGGTACTCAGTAAAAGTTGCTTTCTAAGTAAAGCACGGCTCTTTCCTCAGCAGTGAGGCAGGGTGGGTGAGACCTGGCCCAGCCAGCTTTTACCTTCCGCTCCTTATCAGGGAGCCCTTTCTTGTTGCTTCTCCCAAAGCCCACAGGTCACCTGGGAAGTCATCTCCGCCCTGCTACTTCCCAGCCAGCTCGTTTGCCATGTCCACGTACAGAATGACCCACTCTGAGGCCTCTTTGGAGCCTGAGGGGCATTTTGTCCCCACTCCAGTTCCTAGCAAGACCCTCCTCCAAGGCACAAGGTCAAAGAGTGGCCTGCTGGGCAGGGAATATGTTCTCACCCTAGGAAATCCTGTCTTCCTTTGCTAGATGGTCTTGGTCAACCCTCCCTCCTCTGGGACTGAATTTCTTCATCTACAAAATGCTATGGTTGCTCCCTCCAACTACCAAATCCCGCGTGTCCTCGTGGCTCTTCTGGAACACCAGCAGGCTAACGAGTGGTGGCTACAGGCAGCGTGGATCTTTGGCCTTTCCCTTCAGCCAGGGGCTGGGCTGAGTGGGTCCCACTCTGTTGGGTGAGGCACACCCCACGCCGCTCAGCCGGCAGAGCCCAGAAGGCCTGGGTTGGAGCCTGCTGGTGGCCTGTGCATGCCGGTTGGGGCTTTCCTCCCTTCCTCTTCTGTCCACGGGGTAATAATGTGCTCTCTGCCCGCTTCTTGGGGTCAAGCCAGGTTCGGGAGGAGAGCGCAACATAGACAGTAAAGTATCCCAGAGAAGCAGCAGAGAACTACCTGGCCAGGACGTGGAGGGTGTGTGGTGGCTGAGAGTGTGGGCCCCTAAGTGATGATGCATGGGCTGAAGTGTCTCTCCACTCACAGCCGGGGCCCTGGGTAGCCTCTTTAGAGGGAACTAAAAATGATCTCCTGGGGCCGTGGAGAGCAGCACCGAGAGCCAGGCCTGGCCTGGCCAGCACCTGCCATGGTGGCCTGCCACTGTCTCCCTACTCGCTCACCAGCCTGGGCACCCAGTGCCCGTCTCCCCCAGCTGCCTCCCCCTTCAGCCCCAGGCCCAGCCAGCTTCCGCCTTCCACTCCTCACAGCCACACTCTTCCAGGCTCCCTCCTTCTTCCCATGGTGCCACCCACCTGGCCTCCTTCCCCATCCTGGCTGCCTAAAGCCAAACTGTTACTCATAAAATAAACACTTACTTAGCACCTACTGTGTACCAGACCCTGTTCCAAGACCCAAAGGTGCAGCAGTGGGCAAGACGGGCCCAGCCCTCCCGGCGCTGCCCGAGCAGCACTGAGAATCACTGCTGCCGCTGAGCGGGACGCGGGAGGGAGAGAAGCCAGGACACAACTCCAGAGCCCTTCTCCCCAGTGCTCTGCAGAGCCCTGAGGACCATAACTGGGGATGGCAGGGTGGGGTGGTGCAGAGCGGGAGGGCTCTGTGTGTCTGGAACACTGCGATTCTGCACCTTTTTGTGGAATGAATCCTGCAGTCATAGGAGATTTGAAAAGTACTGTTCAAGTCCAGCCCTCCTCAGTGCACAGACGGGAAAACTGAGATTCCAAAAGACTTGCCCACAGTCCCACCTGGAGTTTGAGTCATATGAGTCCCAGTCTTCCCGCAGCATCCTACGGCCCCTCTTTGGGACCTGAGCCCCTACGGTCCCCCTCTGAGAGGCCTGCGTCTAGCCCCTGGAACTGTCCATCACATACAGGTCAGGCCAAGTGCCCCAGACCCTCGTGGACACCTTCCCCCTGCCCGCCCATGCTGTCGATTGATTAATAACGACACATTTAAGAAGGTAGCACAAATTAATTTCTGAATTGCACCATTAGTGATTAATTAATTTCTTTGCTCTGGGAAATGAAGATATCCCCGACGAGCATGTTATCTAAATCCATAAGAAAGGAGAAACGCTGAACAGGCAACTCCATTAACACAAACATTGATTCTTCCCCTTTTCCCCCTCTCTTGTGTGCAGACTTCCCCGCTCCTTCCCGCCCCTGACATTTTTGGTGGGGGACAGCATCTATTTTTCCAAGGAAGCATGGGGGCCCTTGGAGAGGGGAGGGCTGCCTCTCAATACCTTTGGAGTAATCAAAAGATCATGTGTGCTTACTGCAGCTAAATAATGTCCTTAGTGGATGCTATTAAGGATATGGTTGCCATAGAAACACAGATCTTGAACCCCGCCCCCCCACAGGTTTTGATGCCAAACCTGAAATATGCATTTTTCTGGAAGCTGCCAGAGGCTGATGAGTGATGGGAGGGGAAAGGTGCCAAGCTCAGAGGTCATGCTGTGGTCTTCCATTCCTCCCCCTCTATTAGATGGTAGCTGCCTCCTTCAGAAAGTCCTCCAGGATTAGCACTTCTTCACATCGTATCCACTTTCCTCTGGCTCACGGCTGGCCTGACTCAGAGCTCCTTCCACTCACCTCATTCATTTGCTACCTGGGCTGTAACATTCCTGTCTGTGTGACTCTAGGCACATTGCTTAGCCTTTCCATGTCCCATTTTCTCATTTGTAACATGGGGATAATACACAAAGTTCCCTTTTTTAGGCTGGTTATGAGAACTAAATGAAATAATAAATGTAGAGTGCTCAGCACAGTGCCTGCCCTCGGGTAAGTGCTTCATCATTGAGAGATGTTATTATCTTAGCAAGTGGGTGGAGGGTCTGCTAGGGGACAGGAGCACAACCTGGAGTCCAATCTGATTTGGATCTGTAGCCTGCATCTGCCCAGCTGTGGCCCCGGGCAACTGACAATCTCCCTGGTTCTGGGTTTGTCTTTGAGATGGAGGTGACAGTGCTGACTGGACGGGCGGGATGACCATGACCCTCAGTGTTCCAGACAGTCCCTGTCTGTACCTGTTGCCTGGTGTACTTATTAACAGCACACAGAAGAACTTGTTGGATGCTTGTTGCCTGCACAGGGACCCAGGGTGCTGGGCTCAGAAGAGGTGCCAGGCCACCTGTTCCCGCTGTTAATGCTCAGCTGGTCTGAGCTGGGCCTGGAAGTCACCTCATTAGCTCGGATTCCAGGTCCCCATGGGCAACCGCGTGCAGGCCTATGTTCTGAGGTCAAAGGGACAAAAAGAGAAATGAAGGCTGCTTGCCCCCTGCCTGGCTCCAAAAACCAGCTCTGGTGGAGTACTGGGGCCCCTCTGACCCAGTCAGTTCTGATTAGTGCCCTAGCAGAGAGGCCTGTGCTCTCCAGGCCACAGTTTCCTGGGGTCCTGCACAGCCCACCCCATTCAGGTCCAGAGGGCCCAGCTGTGCCCAAGGCCCTTTCCTTCCACCAGCTCATTAGTGCCTTTTAGACCAAGGACTCCCAGGTGCATGTCTGCCCCCCACCATGCATTGTCTGACTGCCTGCAAGTGTGCCTTCTCGTAGGGCTGCATTGAGGTGTTCAAGCTTTGGAGGGCCACATGTCACTATTCAAACCCCTGGCTCCTTACCTGGAAAATGGGTAAAACTGTCCCTATCCAGCTTGTTGTTGGATCAGACTTCCGGATACATGACAGAGGGCTACGTCAGTCTAGAGTGACATGTACCCTGTGATAGGAGAGTCCCACTGAGTGGCTCTTAAGCAGATGTCTGTGAAGCCAGACCAGAAACTGTATGGGTGTCCTTTTAAACTCTCAGCTTCTGATCGAGTTTCCATGGGAACAACATAACTCCACCTGTTCACATGTGTGTGAGCAGAGCGATCACTCTTAGGGTTCAGGGGGCTTGTTGTCTTGATTCCGCTCCTGTCCTGCTGGAGGGTGAAAGGCCGGGTGCCTCAGTTTCCCCAACTGTCAGAGGCATGCTGATGCTGACACTGTCTCTCACGGCTTCCTGTGATTAGCTGTGCAGAAGAGGAGGTTACTGTTTGTGTGACTGAGACAAGTGAGGAGAACAAATAAGCACTCCTCGGCCTGAGGGATGTTGCTGGCTCTGGGGCCCTGACCACATTGCCTTATCTCTGTGCCTCAGTTTCCTCTTTTACTGAGGAATTGGCATTGTAAGGTCAATCTTAGCCTGTGAGCATTAGCAGTAAATTACATGAAACATTGAGTTAGTTCATAGTCAGGACTTGGCTAGGGGTAAGTGCTGATGTTATTTTTCACACTGACAAGGGTAAAGCATTACCCAAATGAGGAACATCATTTTCATGTCTATGCAAAAGCTGTGCACCTTGGGGCTGATTTGGGTTTGGTGCCCCAGACTGGAAACACAGAGTTCCTGGATCTTGCACCTGGCCTGGGCACGCAGGCAGCATCACAATGTCCTGCCTCCCTGGTGCCAGTTGAAGTTCAGGGTGACGAGGCCAGTAGGAGGCCCTTGTCGCCAGCCCCTGGCTTCATGATCCCTTCCCCTCCATACAAGAATAATCTTTCTGGGCGACACCTGTGGCTCAAGGAGTAGGGCGCTGGCTCCATATGCCAGAGGTGGCAGGTTCAAACCTGGCCCCGGCCCAAAACTGCAACAACAACAAGAATAATCTTTCCTCCCACATCTGGGGGTTGACCAGTGAGCTCAGTGGAGCTGTTATCCTGAGTCAGTGACTATTTTCTCTGTCGACAGTGGCTAGAACCAAGTTTTAGCCTCTGGAGGTGGTGGTTCCCTAGGAATTCCTGGGGTCCTGGGAGTTCCCCCAGGAACACATTCAGTTTTCAGCTGTGAGCCCTGGTAGTTCTCAGGCTCTCATAAGCCCTCTCCCCTGGAGCCCAGCAGTGGCAGAATGAGGCCTGTGACCTGTGATCTGCGCGAGGTGTGAGTGCAGGGACCAGAACTAACTAAGGAGGTCACAAGGGGATTACAGGTGGCGAGGGCTCATTAGGGGCACGGAGCTAAAGGCTAGGCTGGTGGGAGCCGGTGGAGAGGGGTCACAGAATCCGAGAACTTAATGACTACTTCTCTTCCAGCACCTTCCCTGGGAGAGCAGAGCTCCGGAGCTGGAAGCTGACAGCAGGCTAGAGGAGAATGACCCCAGAGGAAGGTGGCCGCCAGGCTCCCAGGACAGCAGGTATGGCAAAGAGGTTCTGAATAAGCCAGCATGGTATAGCCGGGAGCAGGGCTCCTGGTGTTGGAATCCCTGAGCTTCTTAGGAAGTTCTACACTTCTTAGCTATAGGACTTGGCTGAACTCAACCTTTCTGCACCTTAGTTTCCTCATCTGTAAAATGGGGCCGAGGTAACTTTATTATAGGACTGTGGTGAGTATTTGGGGAATCATGTATGTAAAACACTTAGCATGTTTCCCAGCACAGAGCAACTGCCAAATAAACAATACAGAGAAATATTGTGAGGATTAAAAAAAGAAGATTGTTTTAAGAACACCTAGGTCAGTGTTGGCCACAAAAGGGCTCAAAATCTGTCAGTTATGATCTGTTAGGGCTGAAAGGAGAAGCTGGGCTTGGGCTCCAAGGAAATTTAAGTAGGGTAGAGGCTGAAAAAGGAACCATGTGGAGGGGATGGAGCTTTCATGGCCATTTTGTGCCCTGTTGTGCCCAGGTTTTCTCTTCTCAAGCATGCCCGGGTTTTAGGAAGAGAGGGTGTCTTCTGTCAGAGGTGTGACAGATGGAAAGGGAAGACAGACCACTGCTTCTAGCAATGTTGAAGATACTGAGACTGGACTTGCTCTCCCTCCATAAATACCTAGAGAAACAGACAAAACCTATGAAATGACCGTCTTCAGATATTGACAGTAGGCAGCTCTTGACTGTGAATCTTGAGATAGACAGGGTGAACCCTGTGGTCACCCCAGCTCAGAGGCCCTATTCAGACTGCATCGTGGGGGAGGAGGAGTCCAAGCAGAGCTGCAGGAACACTCTCAGTTGAGGTGATGGGTTGGCATTTGAGGAGGCTAAGGCTGCTGGAATGCGTGGGGCAGAGGACTGGATGCAAGGAAGCCATGCAGAGAAAAAACTTTGGAAATCTCCATAGGAATCCCCCAGATTCTGTTGCCAAATCCTAAGATGTGCATATTTAGGATAAAATGTCAGAGGCTCAGCAAAGAATGACCAGGGATTTCTAAGCTGAACAATTCCCAAGTTTACACAGGCATAGAAGACATTTAAGTTCTGACTGTTCAGAATAGGGAGGCCCAAGAAGAGTCATACCTTAGAAATAAGCCTAAACAATCTCATTGTTTAGGGCATGCTAAACTCATCTTAACCGAATTTAAAAACAAGATTTCAAATCATTTAACCAACCTGTAACCCAACTGTATGCTAAAACAAGGTCAAACACTTTTTAAGAACTACAATGAGATAAGCCCTCTGAAACATGAATTTCACAATGTCTACCACTCAATAAAAAGTTACTTGACATGAATATGGAGCCATTCTCAACTCATTTTATGAAGACAGTATTATCCTGATACCAAACAGATAAATGAATTAAAGTATAAAAAAAATTCAGACCAATATCTCTTATAAACATAGATGTAAAAATCCTTAGCAAAATGTTAGCAGATTAAATTTTATAATAAATTAAATAGCTAATACATCATAATTAAGGAAAACTTATCCCAGAAATGTTAAGTTTGGTTCAATATTTGAAAAAGTCAATCAATGTAATTTATCACATCACGAGACTAAACTAGAAAAATTGTATAATCATTTCAATAGATACAAAAGAAGCATTTGACAAAATTTGATATTCATCCATGATAAAAACTCTTAACAACCTCAGAGTAGAGGAAAATTTTCCAAACCTGATAAGTGATTAATATGTGTATTACAATTGATGCGAAACTGAATGCTTTCCCTGTAAGATTAGGACAAGCAAGAATGTCCCCTCAAACTATTCCTCTTTAACTTTGTACTGGAAGATTAGCCAGTGCAGTGGGGCAAGAAAAAAGATAAAAACATGTACATTGGAGAAAAAATAAAAGCCTTTCTTTATTTGCAGATGGCATAATTGTCTACATATAAAATTCCAACAGAATGTACTAAGAAGCTACTAGAACATATGAGTTTAGTGAGGTTTCAGGTGAAAAGGTCAACTACAAAATTTAATTGTATTTCTGTGTACTAGCAATGAACAATTGGGAATTGTAATTTTTTTAAAAATCTGTTTATAACAGTATAAAAATATAGAGTACTTGAAGCTCAATCTAACAAAATACATGGAGATTTAAAATCCACAAAATTGATGAGAGGAAACAAAGAAGACCCAAATAAATGGAGAAATATAATGGGTCCATGGATCAGAATACTTAATTTTGTTAAGAGGTTAACTCTTCCCATGTTATCTATAGATTTAATGTAATCCTAATAAAAATTATTGCCTACATTCTTATAAATATTGACAGGCTGATTTGAAAACACATACGGAAATGCAAAGGACATAGAATAGCTAAAATTATTTTGGAAAAGAACAAAGTTGGATAAGTCATGTTACCATTTTCAAAACTTGCCAAGTAGCTACCATCATCATGACATATAGATAAATGAAACAAAATAGAGAGGCTAGAATTAGACCTACACATACGTGGCCAATCGATTTTTAACAAAGGTGGTTGGCAATCCAATGAAGAAAAAAGTAGTTTTTCAATAAATGCTGAAACAATTAGTCATCCCGACGCAAAAAACAGAACTTTGACTTTTACCTCGTACCATATGCAAAAATTAATTCCAAGTGGATGGAGACCTAAATATAGCATACAAAAATATAAAATCATTAGAAGAAAACATGGGAGAAAATCTTTATGACCTTGGGTTAGATCAAGATTTATTAGGTTAGATACGAAGAAAAATTTAATAAATTAAAATTCATGAAAAATTCAAACTTCTGGTCTTACACTAGTAGAAAAGTGAAAAGAGAGTCACATTTTTGGAGAAAGTATTTTGTAAATGCTAAAGGACTTGCGCGTAGACTATATAAAGAAACTTCACAACTCAGTAAGAAATAAAACAACCCAACTTTAAAACTTGGGCAAAATATTTGGACCTTCCCCACGTAAGGGACATGGATGGCAAATATATACATAAAAGATGATTAACATCATTTGTTACCAGGGAACTGCAATGAAATGCCACCATATTCTTGTTTAAATGGCCTACGTTATTTAAACAACAACAACTACAATAAATGCTGGAGAGGGTGCAGGGCAACCGGAACTCTTGTATTGCTAACAGGGATGCAATACCAGAAAACAGATGGGCTATTTTTAAAAATGATATAAAATAATTTGTCAAAGAGCTACCACAATCATGGCATGCAGATAAATTATATGAAATAAAGATACAGAACTAGATGCACACATATGTGGCCAATTGATTTTTGAGAAAGGTGCTGGGTCATTCATGGAGAAAAAAATAGGTTTTCAGTAAGTTATGCTGAAACAGTTGGTCATCCATAACCAGAAAAATCGAACTTTGACTCCTATCTCAAACCATGTACAAAAATTAATACCAAGTGGACCCAGCACCTTTCTGTGCCTAAGTATTGACCCAAGAAAAATGAAAACACCTGCACATTCATTTTTAATATTAGCTTTATTCCTAGTCACCAAAACTGTAAGTAGCAGAAGAATAAATAAGCAAACCATGGAATATTCATACAGTGGAATACTACCCAGCAATAAAAAGGAATGAACTGATTGATAAACACCATGGATAAATCTAAAACATTATCATTGTGAATGAAAGAAACCAAACCCCACAGATGCACGTGTGGGATTCCATCCACATGAAATTCTACAACAGGCAAGAACGAATCTATGGTGACAGAAAGCAGAGCAGTGGTCACCTGTGGCTGGGAGGATTGCAAAGAAGCACTAGGGAATTTGGGGTTACAGGAAATGCTCTGCATCTTGACTGCGATTTTGACCTTTCTTAAGCTCATGAGTGTCCACTTAACACGTAAGCCCTTTATCAGCTTACGTGATAGATACTTCAGTAAACTTGGTTACCATAAATGGCCACGTCTGAGCAAGTGCCAGGCGCTGTGCAAGGTGCTGGCAGACATGTCATCCTAGCACTACCAACATCTTTTGACAGCTGAGAAAAGCAAGGTGCATAGAGTTGGGTGACTTGCCCAAGGGTACACAGCAAAAATGAGCAAGGCTGGAGAGCAAATCTTACTCTTCCTAGACACAAGACTGCCATTGGTCAAAAGCCTCCCTTGGGGAGAAGGGGCAGAGCAGAGAAGCGGAATTCTACATTCCTTGTGTTACTTTCACCTCAGATGCATTCACAGGGGTGATGTATAATCATCCCCCAAACACTGTTCCATGTACAGGCAATGACACTGACAAGGCAGGGAGCAGAGAGGATGATCTCTTTGGCAGGGTACCAAGAAGGTGGAGCGCCAATCTTCCCGTGGAACTGGGGGCACGTGCTAGTGCTTGGGGCCTCAGTTTTCCTATCTCTAAAATGGCCTCCTCCATCTGGGTCTTCGGTCCCCCTCTCCCCAGCAGCTTTGTGACTGCTTCATTTGCTGCTGGGCTGGAGGCAAAGGAAGAGGAAGGTGGAGGAGGCAGAATCCCTGCTGTCCTGTGTTTCTCAGTGCCCAGGTGCCTGGGATTGGCAGTGTGAGGCTGTGACACGGCCTGGCCCATGGTGACAACTGTGCTGGGACTGGGTCATTAAAGCACAACCACAGAGACACTGGAGCCGGATGCTTTTTGGAGAGGTAGGCACAAGGGAAGGTGCTCTGAGGGTCTGGGGGGGGGGGAACATCAGGATCTCCTAACTGAGGCCCCAACTAATGCTGAAATCTCTTTGATAACATACCAGACAAGCTCTCTTTGATCCCCTCTAGTGACAGAGAGCTCACTCCCTCTTGAAGCAGCCTGTCCATGTGGGAGAGATCCAGTGGGAAACAGGTCTTCCTTGCTGTATCTGTCAGGGTTCCAGCCACAAACAGAGGGCTTTGAGGAGGGCTTAGTAAAGGGACTATTTGCAAGGGTGCAGGAGGAGAGTGTGTGCACTCTGCGCTTAGGGAATGCCTGAGCTAGCACCATCAAGAATACCAGACTGAGAGGTTTATGGTTTCTGCATAAACCACGAGAAGCCTCCAGAGGTTTCTGATGGAGAGATTGCTGCAACGAAGTTTGTGTTTTATAAAGATCACTGTCAACTGTGTGAAGGAGAGTCTGTGGGGGCAGGAGTGGGGGGCAGAGGAGATGAGGCGAGGCTGTCGTGGCAGTTCAGATGAAAGGTGGGGGAAGGATTGTGCGTGTGCTGATGGACAAGGAGGAGAGGACGGCTGTGAGATCTCAGAGGAGCAGAAGGAATTTGATGGGAGATGACTACTTTCAGGGGGCAGGGAGGGAGGATAGAGAAGGATTGGGGTGGGGCTGCAGCAGGTGGGAAGAACACAGGGGCCAGCTTGGAATATGATTTCGAAGAGGGAAGTAGCCTTTCTGGAGGGAGAACTGGGGGGACTGCTAAGGAGGACCCTCCCATCATAATCCAAGCCTCCCGTCAGCGATCAGCCTTCGATTGGCTCCCTACCTCCAAAATTGGGACCCGGAAACCGTTCTTGGGAGGATTAACTCAGTGGTGGACTGGAGCTGGCTTACATCAGCCAGCTTACAAGATCCAATTATGGGCTAGGTGCAGTGTGGCTCATGCCTATAATCCTAGCACTTTGGAAAGCTGAGACAGGAGGATTGTTTGACTACAGAAGTTTGAGACCTGCCCCAGCAACAAAATGAGGCTGTTGTCTCTGTATGAAGTGAAAAAATTAGCCCCAGTGCTTGGGAGACTGAAGCAGGAGGATCACTTGAGTCCAGGAGTTTGAGGTTGCTGTGAGCTAGGCTGAGGCCATGGCACTCTAGAGCCCAGGTGACAGACCAAAATTCTGTCTCAAAAAAAGACAAAAAGGAACCAATTATCCATGTCTCTTCTCCATGCCATGCTCAGTGATGTCACCTGGGTATCTTGAAATCAGCCATGGAGGGAGTATTTACACCATGGAAATTGGCAAACACTACAGACCAGGGTATTTCTAATACCACCACCACACCACGCCCTCTACGGAGCCAGAGAGCAGGAGCAGCTGTCAGAACCGCCAGCCACTAGGTCACTTTCCAGGCAAACATCTACCCATCAGGCAGATGCTGAGATCAGGCAGAGCTGAACCAGCAGCTTGCGGGGAACAGGCAATCGCAAAGTAGACTGGTTTGTATGTAGGGAGCCATCCCCGCTCCCCAGAGAGGTGGAGGATTTCCTGGACCCTGTTTGGGCTCCCCAGGCCCCAAGCACATTCTCATATTGCTGCGGAGAGCTGAAAGAAGGTGTCGGGTGGGCATTACGTCCCAGCGTTCAGTCTGGGATTCCTCTGATGGTCGCCCCTTCCCTGAGGGAGCAATGTCTCTAGGTAAACCGAGACTGAGCCACGAGGTAAGAGTCTGAGAAAGTTTCCAGGATTTGGATGCTGGCTCAGTTCTCTCCACCTTCCCACCGTGCTCAGGGCCTTTTCCACGTGGACAAGGAGAAGCAGAGCGGTGCCTGTGGCTCAAGGAGTAGGGTGCCAGCTCCATATACTGGAGGTGGCGGGTTCAAACCTGGCCCCAGTCAAAAACTGCAAAAAAAAAAAAAAAAAAAAGAAAGAAATAAATAAAAGGAAAGGTGAAGCAAGTGGGAGAAGAGGGCCAAGAGGTGAAGCCCTTCTCCACTTGGAGCTGCTCCACCCTGAGATGGCTCGGTCTTTGTCTCTGTGAGAACAGGCTGAAGGTGCCAGTTCTTCTGGGTGAGGTGGGGGGTTGGTGGAGGGGGACCTGGGCGACTTGCATTTAGCCCCCTCCTGGCTCACCCTGTCCCCGGCTGGGAGACCCTAATGCGTGACTCTCCCGCAGCTCCTGTCCCGGCCTCCCTGCAAGGCGGACCCAGGATGACTCTTCAGTGATGGACGGGAGGAGGCCGCAAGGAGCCCAGAGCGCCAGGCAGTGTGAGGGGAATTAGCCAGAGCCCCTCTGTTTAGCACGCGATCCAGCAGACTCGCGTTATTATTAATGACACTAATAATGAGCTGACAACGCCATCCGCCGCTGGTGCTGCACTGGTGTTTTCATTCAGAACACACTCCCTCCATAATCCTTGCCCACCTTTGTGAGTGTGACATCTAACCTGCTAGTGTGCAAAACGGGTAAACCGAGGCAGGGAGCTGCTGTATTTGATTAGTCACAGTCAGTGAGTCGTGAGGGAGGCAGCTCCGCCTGTTCCAAATGCCAGGACTTTTAGCCCCAGCCCCAGCTGCCTGCTTTCACCCTATCTCCTATGAATCTAGTCTTTTTTTTTCTTTTTTATTAAATCATAGCTGTGTACATTAATGCAATCATGGGGTACAATGTGCTAGTTTTATATACAATCTGAAATATTTTCATCAAACTGGTCAACATAGCCTTCATGGCATTTTCTTAGTTATTGTGTTAAGACATTTATATTCTGCATTTAGTAGGTTTCACCTGTACCCTTCTAAGATGCACCGTAGGTGTGATCCCACCAATTACCCTCCCTCACCCTCTCCCTTCCCCTCCCCTCCCCAGCCCGTTTCCCCATATTCTTATGCTATAATTGGGTTATAGCCTTCATATGAAAGCTATATAGACAAGTTTCATAGTAGGGCTGAGTACATTGGATTCTTTTTCTTCCATTCTTAAGATACTTTGCTAAGAAGAATATGTTCCATTCAATCCTATAATTCCCCTACTAGGTATATATCCAGAAGACCAAAAATCACATAACAAAGGTATCTGTACCAGAATGTTTATTACAGCCCAATTCATAATTCCTAAGTCATGGAAGAAGCCCAAGTGCCCATCGACCCAGGAATGGATTAATAAATTGTGGTATATGTACACAATGGAATATTATGCAGCCTTAAAGAAAGATGGAGACTTTACCTCTTTCATGTTTACATGGATGGAGCTACGAATCTAGTCTTGTGTGTTCCACCAACATCTGGGCTTAACGTAACAATCCCTGCACTGGGTGGCTCACAGGTTTAGGTTGA
>CAUYON010136812.1:0-22914 GCA_963573935.1 Arctocebus calabarensis | reverse complement strand
TCTGAGACACATCCTAATCTCAGGAACCATGCACTCAAAATGGCAACCATCTTTGGCAGCACTTATGCCTGTGAACAGACATTTTCCAGAATGAAACATCTGAAATCTCCAACCAAATCTAGAGTAACTGATGCACACTTGCATCACTCATTACGCCTAGCAGTGACAAATATGGAACTGGACATTGACCATCTCATTAGCCAAAAACAGGCCCATAGTTCCCAGTGAAATACTGGTAAGTTTATTGATTTAACTTTATTTGTTCTTCATTTTAAATATTGCATTTGTTCCTGTTTTGTTTTTTTACTTCAAAAGAAGATATGTGCATTGTGCATAGGAATTTGGTCATAGTTATTTATTTTATTTTTTTTTTTGTAGAGACAGAGTCTTACTTTATTGCCCTCGGTAGAGTGCCGTGGCATCACACAGCTCACAACAACCTCCAACTCCTGGGCTTAGGCGATTCTCTTGCCTCAGCCTCCCAAGTAGCTGGGACTACAGGTGCCCACCACAATGCCCAGCTATTTTTTTGTTTTGCAGTTCAGCCGAGGCTGGGTTTGAACCTGACACCTTCGGTATATGGGGCTGGTGCCCTACTCGCTGAGCCATAGGCATGCCCATAGTTGTTTTTTTTTTTTTAAACTATAGTCCAGCCTGCCAATGGTCTGAGGGACAGTGAACCGGCCCCCTGTTTAAAAAGTTTGAGGAACCCTGGGCTATAGAATGGTATCTATCCTATGTCCTAAAAAAAAAAGTTATAATAGAAAGATAAGTATCTAGCCAAAAAGCTAGGGAAAGAAACCATAATTTATAATAAAGGAATCTAAGAGAAATATATTAGTAAAAATAAAAGAACTAAAACATAAAAGTTTATTTTTTATGTTTCAAAAAGCAATGAAGAATATAGAAAGATCTACACTAGCTTAACAGTGAGTGGTAATCCTTAGAGATACAAAGATAAGCATCTTTCCTTATGATTTTGAATTTGTTATAATAAGCATGTATTATTTTTGTAATTGAAAATAGGCAAATAATCAGCTCGGTGCCTGTGGCTCAACGGGCTAAGGTGCCAGCCACGTACACCTGAGCTGGCGGGTTCGAATCCAGCCCGAGCCCGCCAAACAACAATGACGGCTGCAACCAAAAAATGGCCAGGCGTTGTGGCGGGCGCCTGTAGTCCCAGCTACTTGGGAGGCGGAGGCAAAAGATTCGCTTGAGCCCAGGAATTTGAGGTTGCTATGAGCTGTGATGCCACAGCACTCTATCCAGGGTGACAGCTTGAGTCTCTGCCTAAAAAAAAAAAAAAAGAAAGAAAGAAAATAGGCAAATAAATAAGGAATATTCTGGCTTTTGAAAGTTAGCTAGAAATTGCCAATTATTACATAAACTATTTTTCCAATAAATTATGGAACACATTTAAAAATTAACCATGTAATTGTTCAAAATTAATACCTCAAATTCTGAAATGCAAAAATTATATAGACATCTCAGAACTCAAGAGCTATTAGTTCTCATATTATTTGTTAAACTTCTTCCGTGGTTATACATGTCTTTAGGTTTTTGTCTTTTGCTTGAGTCAGTTAGTAAGTTACCTTTTTCTAGGAAATGATTCATTTCCTCTGGGTTTTCAGATTTGTTGGAATAAAGTTGAACATCTTATTTTTTTAATTCTTTTTGTAGTTTTAATACACTATATTTCTTTCTCTCTCTTTTTTTTTTTTTTTTGGCATTTTTTGGCCAGGGCCAGGTTTGAACCCACCACTTCTGAGATACGGGGCCAGTGCCCTACTCCTTTGAGCCACAGGCACTGCCCATTTTTTCTCATTCGTAACATTCTATAATTATAATTTCTTTTTTTTTTTTTTTTTGAGATATGGTCTTGCTCTGTTGCCCTGTCACCCTGGGGTAGAGTGCAGTGGTATAATCGTAGCTCACTGATATTGTAGCTCATGGCAATATCAACCTTATGGGCTCAAGCGATCCTCCTGCCTCTGCCTCCCAAGTACCTGGCGCATGCCACCATACCCTGCCCACTTCCTCCCTTTTTACAATTAACATTGCCAGAATTCTATGTATTGCACTGACTTTTGTGTGAAAGAACTAGTTATTGGATTCATTGACAAACTGTGTATTATATTTTTCTTTTTTTTTATTTAGGGGACCTGGGGTCTCATTATGTTGCCCAGGCTGGTCTTGAACTCCTGGCCTCAAGGGATCCTCCCGCCCCAGCCTTCCAAAGCACAGATTATAGGTGTGAGCCACTGTTCATGGCCAGATATACTATCATTCTGCTTTCTAATCTTTAAATTGTTGATAGCTACCTCATTGATTTCCATTGTTTTGCTTTTATAAATAACCACACAGGAAATATGCTTGACTTGACTCTTTATACTCTAGTGCTCATATTTCTGAAAGGTAGAATCCTAAAAGGAGAATGAGTCACAAGAATCATAACTGATTCTTCCAAAAATTTGTGCAAACTTATACTTCCATCAACTACATATGAGTGTACAGTTCTCCAAACCTCATTGACACAGGAGACCACCAATCTTAGTAATTTTCCAATCTAATATGCAAAAACATGATATGGCCTATTAATTGATGAGGGGGGAGTCCATTGTATAAAAAAAAGAAGATAAACTCTCATGATGCTTTAGTAGGAATAACATGAGCCAGAACATTAAACTTAGAAGAGTGTACAGGTCAACAAAACCCCATAAACAGAGAGAAAGTGGAGCAGAAACCAGGAGAATGGTGGAATTTTTCATTCATTTGACTGCAAGAGCTGGGGAAAGCCAACAACAGAATGGGAATTTGATGATGTTTAGTTGAGGTTTCAGTTATGTGTGTGCTGTGTGGGTACCAAAATTCCATATAGACTATGCAAGGGGGGCTCACTTCATGATAATGATAGTATAATAAAAGAAAGAACTTTATTTGAGTAACTGAGCGAGGGACAACAACATTCAGGCTTGTGGGCTCCACCTTGGAAGGTGGTAGGGTAGAAGCCCTGGGTGACACAGTCACCAGTAATATTCTAAGGGAAGAATTTGAATTAAGCCTAGAAGGGCTACAAGAACCCAGGGACTCAAGAGTTTCTGTGGTTTTCCCTCTGGATTGTTTATTTTTGGTGCTAATAAAGGAGCAGCAGAAACAAATCAATGTCTTCACATTCATTTGTACCAAAACTTTATAGTTCATAAATATTTGCCCTTCTGCTGCTGACTGGTTCAAAGCCAAACTTAGCCTCCATCCCTGACCTTTCTGCCTGGCATCACACTCCCCAAGGCATTTCTTTTTGGGTTCCTTTTCCCCTGATGTCATAGCCATTTTCTTCAGGTTCTGAAGTTGGGTTTGGAGCTGGTATCTTAGCTTTGGAAATTCCTCCACCTACTGGTAGCCTAAAGTCCTATCCATTTATGTTAGTTATATAAGGAAGGTCACAGTTATTTTATTAGTTCAGCCTATCTTTAAGAGTAACCGTGCCTTTTGTGAATTATGACATGTTTCTAAACCACTTAGAATTCCTAAGATCCAAAATTTGATTATAAAAAATATATATTCTTATCACGATATAAAATATAGTAAACAGATAACAAATTTCTTAATACTTAATTAATACCTAATAATCACTAGGGGGCAGAAAATCACTCCAAGTTTGGCTAGAGAAAAAAAAAAAGATGCGTTATTTTATGTGTATTTCTAAAAGTACCAAAATCAAATTATTTTTCAATTTAATAATTGATTTTGAGCTTTGGGCATATTATTTACAAAAGAAGTCATTGGAAGTGGTTTTATTTTTTACAAATTGTTTTCTACCAGTGTTTCAAATCAAAAGATCCTCCTTCTGAATTGAAGACTTTAAAGACCAATTTGACTTTGTGTGGCAGGTTTGCCATATATTACTAGTAAGAATAGTTGAATATGTTTATAATCTAAAAATGTTTGTTTTACTAAAAATTAGAGAAATTAATAATAAAACAATATATTTATAGCTGTCCAAGTTTTGAGTACTCTATTTTCAGTTGTGCTTTCAAAATACGGATTCAAACATGGTAAAAAATGATAAGCCACTTTCACAGCTTCTATTCCAAAACAAATTCCTTAAAGGTTAGAATGCTTTTATTATCTACTTTCTCACCTTTCATTCTCCTTTCAGTCAGCCTTTCATTCTTTGCCCCACAAAACTAGTCAGGCAAAGCCGTCTGTGACTTCCTAATGGCCAGATCCATGTTCTTAAACCAGGTGGAAAGATCCTAAGCCAGTCCTTGCTAGTTTAAGCTTAAAGGAAATGTATGGAAAGTGTGTTGGAGCCAAACACAGTGGTACCTGCCATAGTCCCACCTACTCAGGAGGCCGAGGTAGATTCTAGAGTTCAATTCCAGACTGTACAAAAAAGTGAGACATTGTCTCATAGATAGATAGATAGATAGCAAGAATATTACACTTCCTAAGAATAAAGGAAGCAATAATCATCAGTCTTATCAGACAAGGAACCTGTTGGCATTCAAATTACTCCATCCTTGCTGGGAGGTGGCTCACACCTGTAATCCCAACACTCTGAGGCAGGTGGATTGCTTGAGCTCAGGAGTTTAAGACCAGCCTGAGCAAAAGCAAGACCTTATCTCTAAAATAGCAAAGCGTTGTGGTAGGCGCCTATATTCCCAGCTACTTGGGAGCCTGAGGCAAGAGGCTCACTTGAGCCAAGGAGTTTGAGGTTGCCATGAGCAATGATGTCAGAGCACTCTACCAAGGGTAACAAAGTGAGACTCTGTCTCAAAAAAAAAAAGGAAAGAAAACAAATAACTCCATCTTTGACTCAAGTTTCCAAGTCCCAGGTAAGCCAGTCCACTTTGCTAAGCTTGGGTGGCATGCCCACTCCATGGCTCAGAGTGGCAGGGCAGAATGTCCTGACAGTCCTACCACAGTTGTGTATATTGGGTTGTTCAGGAAGAGGATATTGGGTGCTATTACCAAAAGGGGAGGGGGTGTTCAAAAAAGAAAACACCTACCACAGTTTTCATCCTTCCTGATTTCTTTATGATTTTGACACCAGGTGTAACTCCTGAGATAGTTAGGTCTATGTGTTAGCTTGCCTGGGCCATGTAGTGCCCAGATTATACATTATTTCTGTGTCTGTGAGAATATTTCCTGATGAGGTTAGCATTTGAATTGGTGGACTCAGTAGACTTCCCTCTCCCATGTGGATGGCTACCAACCAAATTGTTGAGGACCTAAATAGAACAAAAGGTGGAGGAAAGAGGGGGAATTCTCCCCATTTTTGTTTCCTTCCTGTCTGCTTGAGCTAGGACATTGATCTTCTTTGGACCTAGGACTGTGATTCACACCATTAGTTCCCCTGGTTCTCAGGTTTTTGAACTTGGACTAAGATTATACCACAGGGTTTTGGGGTCTCCAGTTTGCAAACAGCAAGTCATAGAACTTCTCAGTCTCCATAATCATGTATACCAATTCTTTATAATAAATATTTTCATAAGCGTATAGCTCCTTCTCCAACGGAAAGACATAAACAACACGGGCCTATGACCCAGGCACTGGTTTGTAATCAGTGATAAAGAATGCTTTAAGATAGATATATTCTATTGGTTCTGTTTGGAAAACCCTCACTAATATGACTCCCTTCTTACAGAAAGTCTGTCTTCTCACTCAATCTTCTTCCCTTCCCACCTCACCAAGTATCCCTTCTCAATCATTTTTTTCCCTTCAATATTACCTTGGTCTCTGTTCTTGGATTTCCTTTCTTTTCATTTCATAGAGTTTTCCATCTGCTTATCACTTCAAGAACCACCTATCTCAGTGGTTCTCAACCTTCCTTAAATATAGTTCCTCATGTTGTGGTGACCCCCAACCATGAAATTATTTTCATTGCTACTTCATAACTATAATTTTGCTGCTGTTATGAATTGTAAATATCTGATATGCAGGATGTATTTAGGCGACCCCTGTGAAAGGATCGTTTGACCCCCAAAGGGGTCACGACCCACAGGTTGAGAACTGCTGACCTATATGCTTATGACTTTTGGTTCGTATCTTTACAGACACAACATATTGAACAACTGGTGCCCCTTGGATCCCCAACTGGCAAGTCACTGCTCCCTACTTCCACCATCTCTGTCTTGTGCTCCATGAGTGGCATCACAGTGCACTCAGTCATCCAAGCCACAGGCCTCCTCCTCTCTCTCCACACCTATTCAGTACCAAATTCTATAGACTGTGCTTCCTTAAATTCACTCAAATGTCTCCTCTTCTTTATATCCCCATTGCTATTTTCTTGGTTCAAGTTCTCCTCATGTAGACTATAGTCTCCCAACTGGAGTCCATGTCTTCAACTTTACACCATTCCAACTCATCTCCTGCTGTTACCAGAGAGATATTTCTGAGAAAAATAGATATGATCAGGTTCATCTCCCTGGTTAAAGCTCTTTGATAGCTTCTGCTGTCTACAAGGATAAAGTCCAAACTCTCTCATATAGGACAAGAGCCCTTTGTAATCCAGTCCCTCCCTGTTTTCCCAGATTTATCTCTACTCAGGTCTACTTGAGCTGTCGGTATCATGACTATTTCCCTGAACTTTGTTCAGGTTGCCCTCTCCCTAAAATCACCCTCCCCTAGTACATTCTTCTAATAAATGCGTTAAAGACTCCATTGAACTCAAAGCCACCTTCATAGGAATAGCCACCTTCATAGAGCTTCATATAAAGCCCTTCCTGGTTCTCACCTGTCTCTGTGAGGATAGAACTGACTACTCCCTCCTTTGGGTTCACTTTTTTTTTGTTTTTTGTTTTTTTGCAGTTTTTGGCCGGGGCTGGATTTGAACCCACCACCTCCAGTATGTGGGGCTGGTCCCCTACTCCTTTGAGCCACAGGCACTGCCCCTTGGGTTCACATTTTTCCCTGTACTTATTAGTCTATCCATCTCTCCCCTCTTTTCTATCAGACTCTCAACTACAAAGACAGGATTCTTCTCATATTTGTAGCACAATATCTGGCATAGTAGCTGGCGCTTAAAATGCTCAGTAAATGTGCATAGAAATGAAATTGTGACTAGAGAGGTTAGGTTCAGGTAGTTGTCTGAGTTCTGGGTTCTTGGTGTGCTCTTGGTCAAAGAATGAGCAGACCCACCAAAAGCAAGGCAAGAGTGAAATGAAGTTTATTGAGGAAGAGAAAGACTGGTTTACAGAGCAAGATGTGTTTACCACAGATGATGAACTGGCCCCCTTGTCATAACAGAAAGGCTTTGGTTATGGTCTAGAGTGTTGCTTTATGGTGTCTAGATTGGGCCCTCCGGCCAGGCGTGGTGGCTAATGCCTGTAATCCTAACACTCTGGAAGGCTAAGGCGAGTGGATTGCTTGAGTTTGAGACCAGCCTGAGCAAAAGCGAGATTCTGTCTCTACTAAAAATAGAAAAACTGAGGCAAGAGGATTGCTTAAGCCCAAGAATTGGAGGTTGCTGTGAGCTATAATGCCACGGCACTCTACCATGTCACTCAAGGGTGACAGCTTGAGACTCTGTCTCAAAGAAAAAAAGAAAGGAAATAATAAGGGCCGGGCACGGTGACTCACTCCTATAATCCTAGCACTCTGGGAGGCTGAGGCAGGTGGATTGTCTGAGCTCACAGGTTCGAGATCAGCCTAAGCCAGAGTGAGACGCTGTCTCTAAAAATAGCTGGGCATTGTGGAGTGTGCCTGTAGTCCCAGCTACTTGGGAGTCTGAGGCAAGAGGATTACTTGAGCCCAAGAGTCTGAGGTTGCTATGAGCTATGACACCACAACACGCTACTGGGGGTAACAAAGTGAGACTCTGTCTCAAAATAAATAAATATGGCTGGGCGCCCATAGCTCAGTGGTTAGGGTGCCGGCCACATGCTGTAGGGCTGGTCGGTTTGAACCCAGCCCAAGCCTGCTAAACAAGCAAAAAAAAATAGCCAGGCATTGTGGCAGGCCCCTGTAGTCCCAGCTACTAGGGAGACAGAGGCAAGAGAATCACTTGAGGCCAAGAATTTGAGGTTGCTGTGAGCTATGACACCAGAGCACTCTGCCGAGAGTGACAAAGTGAGACTCTGTCTCAATTAAATAAATAAATAGACTGAGCCCTCCTTGTGGTTCAGAGGTCACCATGGAATCACTTTGATGGACAGTTAAGGACATGATAATCAGCATCAGGTTACTCTAGTCACTTTCCAAGTCCTATTGTGCCTGGGCAGCCAGGCCTGCAGGCTGTTTCTCCTTTGTCCAGATGTAACAGGTGCTACTGGTAGGATCAAGGGTAAGGCAGGGCTGAGGGGAGTGCCTGTACTTGTTCTTCCCTGATGGGGCAAGTGCTCAAGGCAGGACAAAGGTAAGGCATCCACTTTTGTCCCCAGGAGAATCTCAACAAACAAAGTGAGTGGAGAAAGCTTACACACTCACTTGAGGAATTCTGAAAGAATATTGTCATCAACACTCCAGTCAGAACTACCTAGAGACTCAATGTATGTCAGTAGTTCCCAATTTTGGTTGCACAGTAGAATTGCTTGGGGGGTATTTTTAAAATACAGATGGCTGGCTCCAAACTAGATTCTGGCTAAATCAGAATCTTTAGGGGAGGGGCATTCTTTAAAGACTCTCAGAAATTCTAGGGCGGTGCCCGTGGCTCATCGAGTAGGGCACTGGTCCCATATACAGAAGGTGGCGGGTTCAAAACCAGCCTCGGCCGAATTGCAAAACAGAAAAATAGCCAGACGTTGTGGTGGGCATCTGTAGTCCCAGCTACTCGGGAGGCTGAGGCTAGAGAATCGCCTAAGCCCAGGAGTTGGAGGTTGCTGTGAGCTGTGTGATGCCACAGCACTCTACCGAGGGCGATAAAATGAGACTCTGTCTCTGTTAAAAAAAAAAAAAAAAGACTCTCAGAAATTCTAGTGTCCAGTCAAAATTAAGAACCATTGGGTACATACCATTCCTGAAATGACTGCAGCCAGACTTGGAAATAATGAGAGTGGATTTCTAAGGAGCTTCTGAGCAAAATGCCCAGGTAGTAAATCGCTCCTTCTCTAGGGGAAAAGTATTAAGATCACTGGCCTATGACCCAGGCCCTGGTTTGTAATCAATGACAAGGAATTGTTTTTAAGAGCAACACCCAATAGTACTCTGTTGTTAGAATCAGAAATGATCCAAAATCCAAAATTTTTTGATCCCCAATTGATACCACAAGTAAAAAATTCCACACCTGACCTCATGTGACAGGCTGCAGTCAAAACACAGGGACATGACATGCAGTTTCCTCGAGAATGACCCACTTCCTTGTCCCTCAACTGCTTCCGGTGTTTTTTTCTAACCTAACAAAATAAAATACAGCTAACCATAACCTGAAGCCATCAAGTTTCTCAACACAAGAATATTCCAGTATCTGTTTATGAGATGTTCCAAGATCAAAGCTGGGAAACACCGGGGAATGAGGAGCCAGCATTCAGCATGCAGACTTTCACTCGACCTGCTTCGTGTAAGTACAGCGCCTCATGCCCACTTTCCGGGACACCAAGAAACTTTCCGGGAAGTTCCAAGTCCTTCCTCCCTAGCACCTTCTATTTTGCACAAGTACATCCACCTTGCAGCTTTGCAATTTTGTTCCTGTTTCATTTCAGTGAGAGTCTTCGAAGGGAGATAAATACGTGTCACCCATTCATTATACTTTGCTAGACTATTTTTCTTTGTGTGTAAATCTGAATTTTATGTTAAACGTAAATTGCACAATCACATTTTAATGTGTTCTCTGACATTTTCTGTAGCCTGTGGAGGTTGAACAAGAAACTGACAGTGGATTCTTGCTTTGCATATAATTCAAAATGCCTGTGGATGCATCTAGACTTTTTCTTAAGCTTAGATCCCTTGCAGAATCTAATTTTCCTAAAGTCTTTTTCCTTTTCCTTTTTCTTTTTTTTTGCATCTCAGATTCCATGGTTCTGGGTTCCATTTCCTTCCTACAGAATTATAGGCTTTGGAATTTAGAATGAGGGTACATGAGTGGGAAACTATTTTTGTTAGCTTCTCTAACAGTTTAATGGTTTATTATAAAGTGAATATCCTTGTAATCACTTCTCAGATCAAGGAATAGAACTTTGTCAGCCATACCAGAAGCCCGTGCATGCTCCACCTCAATCACAAGTCCTTCCCTCCTCTCAAAGTCATCATATCCTTTTATAGTTGTCCCTTTTTTGCATTTAGGTGTATCCCTAGGCATTATAGATTAGTTTTGGTCTTTAATTTTATGTCTTTTAAGGGTTCTTTTATCTATAGGGTTCCCCCGTCTTTTTTTCCGACAATGTTATCTATTGAAGAATTCAGTTGTTTGACTTACAGGGTTCCCCATGGTCTGGATTTTGCAGATAGTACACTAAGGGCGTATTTCAACATGCTCCTTTGTCCTCTATTTCTATAAATTGGCAGTGGGATCCAGAAGTTTGAGCATACGTGGGTTTAATCCCTTTGGTAAAAGTACATATTATTATAAATTTATGTTTTTAGAAATATTGGATAGGTTTCAGTTCATTCTAATTATTACCCTCATTGAAACTCAAACTGTCCCATGTATAGCCAGTAGGAATCGATCTCTTCATGTTGGCTGAGTCCTTTGGACATGACTATAGAAGTTTTTCATAGTTTCTCTGCTCTTTTGTATGACAAGATACTTCATGCTCATTCCAAACACTGCCTGCCCTAGACCTAGATTATCTGTTTCTCCAAGAATCCCATGTTTCTTTCAGTGGGACTTTGTATTTCAAGACCAGAGGCCAGATGATAACAATGACCAATATTAACAAAAAGACAGGCTCGGCGCCTGTGGCTCAGTGGGCTAAGGTGCCAGCCACATACACCTGAGTTGGCGGGTTCGAATCCAGCCCGAGCCCGCCAAACAACAGTGACAGCTGCAACCAAAAAATGGCCGAGCGTTGTGGCGGCCGCCTGTAGTCCCAGCTACTTGGGAGGCGGAGGCAAGAGACTCGCTTGAGCCCAGGAATTGGAGGTTGCTGTGAGCTGTGATGCCACAGCACTCTATCCAGGGTGACAGCTTGAGGCTCTGTCTCAAAAAAAAAAGACAAGAAAGACTGACTGATAGATAAGAGTTCAGGCTGATGATAATTATATAAATACACACGCAACATTCTCAAAAAAAATACTAATATTACCACCATCAATATACCAAAATGTTTAAATATTTTGCCTTTTATTGCTGGATGCAGTGGCAACTGCCTATGGTCCCACCTACTTGGGAGGTTGAGGTGGGAGGTACTAATTGAGCCCAGGAGTTTGAGACCACCCTGGGCAACATAGCAAGACCCATCTCTTAAAAAATATTCTTCATAGCAAATGTTCCCTGTTCAAGTTACTGTGTGGTTTCTACCTCTTGACTGACCCCTGACCAAAGCAAACACTCATCAAGTCTCAGTTCTACAAGTAATTAAATATTTAAGGTTCCCACCTGTGCTTCCCACATTGTCTATGAGTCCTTTCGGTTGCTGAGCCTCATTCTCTAGCAGATTCCATACAAAGAACTCAAGTGGGTAACACTTTCTGAATTCTTCCATTTTGATAATGTATTATGTTTTGGGGGTTTTTTTTGAGACAAAGTCTCACTATGTCGTCCTCAGTAGAGTGCTGTGGTGTCACAGCTCACAGCAATCTCAAACTCTTGAGCTTAAGCAATTCTCTTGCCTTAGCCTCCCAAGTAGCTGGAACTAGGCACCTGCCACACGCCAGTTTATTTTTTGTTGCAGTTGTTATTGTTGTTTAGCTGGCCTGGGCTGCGTTCGAACCTGCCAGACTTGGTGCATGTGGCCAGCACCATAACCACTGTGCTATGGGTGCCAAGCCAATGTATTATGTTTTTGTATTTGAAAATCAGTTTTTCTGGATAAGTCTTTGGTTCACATTTTCTTTCTTTAAATATTTTAAATATATTTCACCATTTTTTTCTCCCATGGAATATTAATATTGAAGTCTTACAATAGTCCAGTTTTATTGCTGTCATAAATTCCTTGATTCTTTTTTCGGCCTCATGTAACTTTTTATTTTAAGAGACAGAGTCTTGGGGCGGCGCCTATGGCTCAAAGGAGTAGGGTGCTGGCCCCCATATGCCGGAGGTGGTGGGTTCAAACCCAGCCCCGGCCAAAAACTCCAAAAAAAAAAAAAGAGAGAGAGACAGAGCCTGGCGCTGTCACCCAGGCTGGAGTGCAGGGTGCAGTCATGGTTCACTGCAACCTTGGAGTCCTGGGTAAGCAATCCTTCCACTTCAACCTCCTGAGTAGCTGGGACCATAGGTAAGTGCCGCCATGTCCAGCTAATTATTTCATTTCCTTTCTTCCTTTCTTTGTTATTATTACTTTTTGTTTTAGGAGACAACTTATCACTATGTTGCCCAGTCTGGTCCTAAGGCCACTTTTTAAAAAAATGTACCAAGTCTAGTAATTTGACTAGAATACATCTTGTTGTTCATTGACAGTGTTTTCAGGTATACAGTCTGCTGTTTCTATATATGATATATATAAAATCTTGGCCAGGCACAGTGGCTCACACCTGTGATCCCAGTACACTGGGAGGCCAATGCAGGTGGACTGCCTGAGCTCACAGGTTTGGGACCAGCCTGAGCAAGAATGAGACCCTTTCTCCAAAAATAGCCAGGCGTTGTGGCGGGCACCTGTAGTCCCAGCTACTCAGGAAGCTTAGGCAAGAGAATCACTTCAGCCGAGGAGTTGGAGGTTGCTATGAGCTACGACACCAGAGCACTCTACTGAAGGCGACAAAAGGAGACTCTGTCTCAAAAAAAAAGGATTTAAAGGAGAAAATATTTTCGTACAGTTTCATAATGTGTTTATGGTTTAAGCCATGTGTTACAGTGAGTCAAAAATGTTTTTAAAACATTAAAGTTCATAAAGTAAAAAAGTTACACTAGAAAAAAATTCTTTTTATAAATTTAGCGTAGCCTAAGCATGCAATGTTTATAAAGTCTACGGTAGCATACAGTGATGTCCTAGACCTTCACATTCACTTGTCACTCACTGACACTCATCCTGAGCAACTTCCAGTGCTGCAAACTCCATTTATAGTAAATGCCTTATAAAGTGTAACATTTTTTATCTTTCATAATATATTTTTACTGTACCGTTCTACGTTTAAAATTGTTTAGATGCACAAATACTTACCATTGTCTTATAACTGTCTACACCATTTGGTGCAAAAAACCTGCTGGACAGGTTTGTAGCCCAGGTCTACCATGTAGGTTCTGTGCAGAACTGTCTACCATCCAGGTTTGTGTTGTCCATGTCGTTTAACAATGCAGTTCTCACAATGTGTCCTCTGTGTGTGTGTGTGTGTGTGTGTGTGGTTTTATAAATGTATTGAGATAATATGAGTAACTCAGAAAAAATTTTCTTGAATTAAAATGTGTTATATTTGTTATGTTATCAGTCTTTGGTTTCCTTTATCTGGGACTCTTTTTTTTTTTTTTTTTATAATTTTATTGAATCATAATTCTGTACATTGGTGCTATCTGGGACTCTTAATACACATGTTGGATGTTCTTTACCTTGAACAATTCTATAAATTATTTTTGTCTCTTTCTACATGTCTTTTCGATTTAAATAAAAATTTGGCTGGGTGCAGTGGCTCACATCTCCAACCTTAGCACTCTGGGAGGCCGAGGTAGCTGGATTGCTTGAGCTCAGGAGTGGGAGACCCGCCTCAGCAAAAGTGGGACTCCATCTCTACCAAAAATAGAAAAACTAGCCAGGCACTGTGGTCGGCACCTGTGGTCCCAGCTCCTCGGGAGGCTGAGGCAAGAATTTAGGGTTGCCATGAGCTATGGTGAACCACAGCACTCTACCCAGGTTGACTGGGTGAAACCATGTCTCGAAAAAAATTTTTTTCATTTTCAATTTCCACTCCCCTTCCAGCACTACCTGTTGTATTTTCTTTACTCTTTTGTTCCTTCTATTTTAGTTTTCTTTTCCGAGATCAATTTTTCTTTTATTTCTAATTCTTTACCAACTTCTAATACTTCATTTCTGAGTTTTTCTTTTCCTGACTTATTTTGCTCTTTCATCTCTTATAACATTTATGTTTTTACAGTGACACTGTGCCAGGTATATCAACAGTGGTACTCAAAGTCCATGTTTTCAAGAATCACAATATTTACTCCTTCCAAGCCATCTTCATTCTTTTTGCTCCTGTTTCCCTTGCCATCCACTCTGACTTGACCTGCTTATTTGAACATTAAAACTTTCTCATCGTTGATTTTAAAACCAAATTTGCAAGGTTAACTTTTCTAGTTAGGCCACCATAATCTTTTCCTTATTTTGAATTATTAAACGGATTTTCAAGTGCTTCCCTTGTTCTTTTTTTTGAGACAGTCTTACTATGTTGCCCTCATTGGAGTGCTGTGTTTTCACAGCTCACAGCAACCTCAAACTCTTGGGCTTAAGCAATTCTCTTGCCTCAGCCTCCCAAGTAGCTGGGACTATAGGCACCCACCACAATACCTGGCTATTTTCTTCATGCAGTTGTCATTGTTTAGCTGGCCTGGGTCGGGTTCAGACTCAGTGTATGTAGCTGGCATCATAACCACTACACTACCAGCACCAAGCCAGGTCATTAGCTTCTTTTTTTT
This sequence comes from Arctocebus calabarensis, assembly GCA_963573935.1. Lineage (NCBI taxonomy): Eukaryota > Metazoa > Chordata > Mammalia > Primates > Lorisidae > Arctocebus > Arctocebus calabarensis. The sequence goes on along the minus strand of CAUYON010136812.1, from coordinate 8,255 downwards.
TTTTTTTTTTAGAGACAGAGTCTCACTTTGTCTCCCTCTATAGAGTGCTATGGCATCATAGCTCACAGCAACCTCCAGCTCTTGGGCTTAGGCAATTCTCCTGCCTCAGCCTCCCCAGTACCTGGGACCACAGGTGCCCAGCTATTTTTTGTTGCAGTTTGGCTGGGGCCAGGTTTGAGCCTGCCACCAAAGTTTGAGTGCTGCCCCTGTATATGGGGCCAGCACCCTACTCGTTGAGCCACAGGCGCTGTCCTAAGGTCATTAACTTCTTTTTTTTTTTTTTTTTTTGAGACAAAGCCTCAAGCCGTCACCCTGGATAGAGTGCTATGGCATCACAGCTCACAGCAACCTCCAATTCCTGGGCGCAAGCGAGTCTCCTGCCTCCGCCTCCCAAGCAGCTGGGACTACAGGCGCCCACCACAACGCCAGCCGCTTTTTGGTTGCAGCTGTCATTGCTGTTTGGTGGCCCAGGATGGATTCGAACCCACCAGCTCAGGTGTACGTGGCTGGCGCCTTAGCCCATTGAGCCACAGGCGCCGAGAGGTCATTACCTTCTTAAGGGCACAAAAAGTTTAGGTTTATAAGTTTATAAAATAAAAAACAATTCTGCACATTGTTCGAACTCAGAAAGTAATATCCAAAAATGAAGGCCTCAGAAGCACAAGTTTTTCTCTGACTTTCTCCTGCCCTCCTGTGTCTCAGTCCCATTCTCCCCACCCCCCAGACTAGCCACAGAAACCAGAATCCCTCTCCCCCAAGATGGGTCATAGAAACCTGAAAGTCAGCCATGAAACCTAAAATATTACTCTTAACTTTGCCCTTGCTAAAAACTGGCCGTAAAGAAAATATCTGACTTACCTTGTCTGACAGTAGGTCATAAGACCTCTCTTCCAGAGAGGGAAGGAATGCATTCCCAGGAGCCCAAGAAGAATCTAGACAACCCTTGCTGGATTTTCTCACTTGGTCTATTAACTTTAGACCACATCCTTTTTTCCGATTATATTTCTGTACAGCTGTCCATACGAGTCTACCTTGTTGACCTTAAGCATATAAATGGACAATTTCACCTGTATCTTTGACTCTTCATTCTGAAGGCTCCTGTGTCATATGAAGCTATGATCAAATAAATTTATATGCCTTTTCTCCCGTTAGTCTGCCTCTTGTCAGTGATTTTCAGTGAGCCTTCAGAGGGTGAAGGGGAAGTTTTCCCTGGTGCCAACAGCATCATTATTAGTAAATATTCCCACAGTCTTTAGTCCTTATAGGTCCTCTATATGATACTGGACATGTTTCGGGATGAAGAGGATCTGGCTGCCTGTTACTGTCAGCCAATATTACAGAGATGGGGATAGGTCCACCAAACTTGGTCAGGGATTCTGGAGAACAGTAAAGTAGCCTCTCCAAGACTGTTCTGTTCTTTTACAAGAAAATTTCCAAAATTACAGTTTTATCATAATGGTTCATAGTAACAGTTCAACTGTTATTTTAAATAATAATCAGTCGAATTCAGAAGTTAATTCCTGGCTTGGCACCTGTGGCTCAAGCGGCTAAGGCACCAGCCACATACACCTGAGCTGGCGGGTTCAAATCCAGCAGGGCCCTCCAAACAACAATGATGGCTGCAACCAAAAAAAACAAAAAAAAGTAGCCCAGCGTTGTGGCAGGCGCCTATAGTCCCAGCTACTTGGGAGGCAGAGACAGGAGAATCACTTGAGCCCAGCTTGCTATGAGCTGTGATGCTGCAGCACTCTACAGAGGGCGACAGCTTAAGGCTGTCTCAAAAAATAAAAGAAGTTAAATTCCTACACTATTGAAAATGGATATTTTTTAGGGTGGGAGTTAATTTACAAAACAGTAAGAATGGGAGATAGGAGGTGAAGGTCACTTAGGACTTAAAATCACCAGACCAGCTGTGCCATGTCCGCCCTAGACCAATGTGTGTTTTCAGGGATACAAAGACATTTTGCTGCTCAAGTTTGCAAATGTAAAAAAAGGGAAGAGGAATTTTGCCGATTTAAAAGCTGAACTCTGTCATTTACTTAGAGCCAGACTGTGTCTCTTTAAAACTTTCCCTTTCTGGCCCAGCGCCTGTGGCTCAGCGGGCTAGGGCGCCAGCACGTACACCTGAGCTGCCGGGTTCGAATCCAGCCCAGGCCTGCCAAACAACAATGATGGCTGTAACCACAAAATGGCCAGGCGTTGTGGCGGGCACCTGTGGTCCCAGCTACTTAGGAGACTGGCTTGAGCCCAGGAATTGGAGGTTGCGGTGAGCTGTGATGCCACAGCACTCTATCCAGGGTGACAGCTTGAGGCTCTATCAAAAAAAAACTTACCCTTTCTGTAGACACAAGCCTTGTGCTCCAGCCCAACTGTGCCTTTCTTCAAACCCACTGTCTCAACCTTAGGTGCCTTTCCCTTTATTTTCTGTTATGGCAAGGCCAGGACTTTGGAGTACTCTAGGCTGGTAGTCTCCAACCCCCCTGGCCTTGGACCTGTACTATGAACTGTTAGGAACATGGAAGGAGGTGCAGAGCAGGCAGGTAGGTGAAGCTTCATCTGTATTTACTATAGCTTTCCATCACTTGTATCACCACCTGAGTTCTGCCTTTGTCCACTGTTAGACCAGAGGCTGCATTAGATTCTCATAGGAGTGCAAACCTACTGTAAACTGTACTGTGGGAGGGGTCTAGGTTGCCCACCCCTTATGAGACTGTAATACCTGACGCTCTGAGGTGGACCTGAGTGGTGATGTTAGCGCTGGGCAGCTGCTGCAAATACAGATTATCATTAGCAGAGAGGTTTGACTACACAGAGACCATAATATATTGCTTGCAGACTCCTCTCCCCTTAAGAAAACTACATTCCATAAAACTGGTCCCTGTGCCAAAAAGTTTGGTGGCTGTTACCCTAGGCCCTGCCCCCTTCCTCTGAATTATATATAGCACGGCATATGTATATATATACACACACACACATATATATAAAATAAAATTTGGTAGTTATATGGGTATTTTTTACATATTTATATTTTAACGTACTTTCCTACATCCTTAAGTTGATTATAAGCCTTTCAGTAGTAGCCAGTTTAGTCTGACATTCACTCTCTTTTTCTAAGCAGACAGATCCGTCCTGTACCACTCCAGTAAACATGGTCAACCGCAATGAATGCCGCAGACACGGTAACAAGCCCTAAGCCTAGAGATCAAAACCACGCTGGCGGTGCCAGTGCAGAAGGCTACACACGACCCTGGGACCTCTGGGAAACCCTCATCCAACTGCAGTGTCTTCCCGACAGCCTAGCTCCAACCCCACGGGTCACCTGCAGAGGACTTTTTGGGGTTTTAGACATCGTTAAAATAGAAGGGGAAAGGTGACGGGCCTGGGTCCAACAACCGGCAGGCCAGCGACTCGGAGGGACGCCAGCTGAGCCCACAGCCCCGCTCCCCGGCCTTCCGGGCGGCTGACGTCGCTGCTGGGGGCGGGGTTTCCGCTTCCTGTGGCGGATTGTTGACGCCTGCGGCTGCTGCGGTGGCGACGGGGCCGTTGGGGAGGGGCCACTGGGGGAGGGAGACGGCGCAGTGACAAGTACCGTCGAGGGTGCTGCTGAGGCTACGATGGCAGAGGGGCCCGAGGAAGCCCGCGGCCACCCTCCCGGGCAGAACGCTGGCGGGGGCGACCACGAGCCTGTCCCTTCTCCGAGAGGCCCTCCTGCCGCCGCTGCCCCGTCCCCCCGGGCCGGGCCCCAGGTTGAACTCCAGGCCCCGGGCCGGCCCCCGGCCGCCCCCCTCGCGACCGCCGCCGAGGACTCGGAGCCGGCGCGTGAGCTTCGGAGGCGTGGGGAGGCGGCCTCCGGCTCTGGTGCGGGGCTGCAGGAGCCGGCGGGCTGCGAGGAGCCCGGGACCGCGGCGCCGCGGGAGAGGCCGCCGCGCCTGAGCGCTCGCGAGTACTCGCGGCAGGTGCACGAGTGGCTGTGGCAGTCGTACTGCGGCTACCTCACCTGGCACAGCGGCCTGGCCACCTTCCCCGCCTACTGCACCCCCCACCCGCCCCCTCCGACCTACCCCCCGGCCGGCGCTGCGGTCCCCCAGGCCGCGGTGCCGCCGTCCCCCCAGCTGGGCTATTACAACCCCTTCTACTTCCTGAGCACCGGGGCCGCGGGACCTGACCCCGGGGCGGCTGCTGGCATCGCCACTCCTGCTCCAGTCTCGGGCCTGGGTCCCCGAGCCGCTCACGTGCAAGGATCAGTCCGGGCGGCTCCGGTAACGAGGGTAGGATCTGCAGTCCCATCGCGAACCCCGAGCGAGACCGGGCGGCAAGCAGGTGAGAAGCGCGAAGTAGAGGTCGGGCGGTCGGCGGAGCAGAAGGGTCTTCAGGGAACTGCTTGCCGGACGGAGCGGGCACGCTTTTCATATCTTCAGATTAGTGATTCTCCGCGTGCATCTACTATCGTTTGTCCAGTCTTTAAATTCCCAAAATGTACAAGGCAATGCAGAGTGGCACTCCGAATTGTTTCCCATACTCTTGGGACCAGTTATTTCCATATGTAAAGAAATCTTTGTTCTTCAAGCCATCCTCTTGATCTCCACCCTCTGCAGACCAAGACCCGAAAAGCAAAACTCCCAGGTGGCAGATCTACTTTTGGAGGGGCTTAACTGGTAATGCAGGGAATAATCCAGACTTTGAGTGCTTAGGAACACTCAAATGAACGGAGATCAAAGGAGATTTGCTTGAATACCAAAGGGGTCATGAAGCTTTGATTGGGCCCTGTCTTACTGATTGTGTATACAGTTTATTTCTTCATGGAAATGAGAAGATATTTAGGTACACGCTGGGGCCTACTGTTTAGACTTTTTATTAATTAGAGTTTTTGTTTAATGAGCCACAGGTATGTAACATGAAAACTGATTGATGCTGAATATAATTCCAGTCAGGATTGATAATCATTGGGTTTATTTTGTAAAAAGCAAACCCCCACCGAAAACTGCAAAAAAAAAGTAAAGTAAACTAAAAGAATGAGGGAGAGAAGATACAGAGACTTAGTTTATACTAGTTGTCTGCACTTAACCTTGATTTTTACTAAAAAAAGTTTTAATTTTATGTCACCTGAATTCTTTCCATTAGAGTTTCTAGTGACATGTATTGGGTACCTCAATCAAATGTATCTGTGAAATGTTTGTGTTTTTTTGTTTTGTTTTGAGACAGAGTCTCACTATGTCGCTCTTAGTAGCGTGCAGTGGTGTCATAGCTCACAGCAACCTCAAACTCTTGGGCTTCAGCGATTCTCTTGCCTCAGCCTCCCAAGTAGCTGGGATTACAGGCCAGCTATTTTTTTTGTTGCACTTGTCATTGTTGTTTAGCAGGCCCAGGTTGGGTTCAAACCTGCCTGCCTTGTATATGTGGCTGGCATCCTAACCACTGAGCTACAGGCGCCGAGCCATGAAATCAGTTATTAATAACAGTGTATTTGGTGGAATCAATATCAATAATTACTATAAGATAATACTTTTTCTTTTCCTTTTTTTTTTTTTTTTTTGAGACAGAGTCTCACTCTCACCCTGGGTAGAATGCCATGACATCAGCCTAGCTCACAGCAACCTCAAACTCCTGGGCTCAAGTGATCCCTCTGGAGCAGCTGGGACTACAGGCAGTCACACCACACCTGGCTAATTTTTCTGTTTTTAGTAGCAATGGGGGTCTTACTCTTGCTCAGGTGGACCTGAAATGACTCTTGAGCTCGAGGGAATTCTCCTGCCTTGGCCTCCCAGAGTGCTAGGATTACAGGCATGAGGCCACTGCACTTGGTCAGATTATAAATCATTTATTATCCAGTTGTAAGTTTAGCTTTCTTTCCCCATTCATTACCTTTTTTGTGTTATAAGGCCTGTGTGAAAGGATTAGTTTTACTAACTTTTTTTTTTTTTAACAGGCAGAGAGTATGTGATTCCATCCTTGGCCCACAGATTTATGGCAGAGATGGTGGATTTCTTTATTCTCTTCTTTATAAAAGCAACCATTGTCTTAAGTATTATGCACCTCAGTGGAATAAAGTAAGCTAAAGACAGTTACAGAAAAGTTTTAATTTCTACTATTTAGAGACCTTGTGTTGTTAAGTTCTGATCATGCCTACAATAATAATTGTGCCACTGGCATGTTATCTTTATAAGAGCTTTGCCAGATTTATTGTTTTGTTGGTTTTAAGAACTAACTACAATGGAGGAAAAGACTCTGAATAAATTCTGTAAGGTGTGTGGGAATCTCATGTATCAAAAGTAGATAAAAGGAACCTCCAAATTTGTTTTGATTTTATTCAACTATCCTGAAATGAATTTTACTTTTACTATCTTGTTCCTTTTTGCTATCTTGTGGAGTACTTAAAGATATAAAGAATTTTTGATAGGTGAATTATTAATAATCAACTTTGATGGCATTTCTAAATGGGATTGCTTATACTATCAGGCAAGTCCCAAGTGAACTTCAAAGTGAGACATTTATAATCCTCCTTTCAGATTAATAATCCTAGTAACAGTTATTACTTCCTAAGCACTTTAAGTTTTTTTTTTTTTTTTTTGGAGATGGAGTCTCACTCTGTCACCCAGGCTAGAATGTCATGTCCTCAGCCTAGCTCACAGGAACCTCAACTTTCTGGCCTCAAATGATCCTCTTGTGTCAGCCTTCAGGTAGCTGTGACTACTATAGGTGTACAGCACCATACCAGACTAACTTTTCTGTTTTTAATATAGGTGAGGTCTTGCCTTGCTCAGTCTGCTCTCAAACTCCTGACCTCAAATGATCATCCTGCTTCAGCCTCCCAGAGTGCTAGGATTATAGGAGTGAACCACAGGGGCCAGCCCCTAAGCACTTTCTATGTGTTAGGCATTGAACTCAGATCTTTATATAGATTCTTATTTATTCTTTAATACTGCTATGAGGTAGAGGTTAATACTTTTGTTTTATAGAGTTTGAAATTTGGATTTATGAGAAATTAAACCCTAAACTTAAAAAGTTACAAAGGTATTAAGTGACAGTCAAGATGTAAACCCATGTAATCAAGTTTCAAGGCACTTGCCAGGAACCTGAGTACTAGTGTGATTCCTTCCTGTTTTTCCACCCACCCTCTCTTTCATCATTGCTTCTCCCTAGTTCGTTACTGTCATCTTTTGCTTGTATTATAGTGGTAACTTAGACTCTTTTTTCTTGTTTTGTCTCAGACTAGTCTCTGATAAAAAGCCAGAGTGATCCATAAATTCTTATTCAACCTCTCTCCTGCCTTAAAAACCCTTCATAATCCTCTTTCATTGCCGATAGGATAATGTCTTAGTTTCTTCATCTGATTTAAAAGATGCCCTTCTTCTTTTTTTTTTTTTTTTAATTTATTTAAGACACAGTCTCACTTTGTCTCCCCTAGTAGTGCTGTGGCATCACAGCTCACAGCAACCTCAGACTCTTGGGCTCAAGCTATTCTCTTGCCTCAGCCTCCGAGTAACTGGGACTACAGGTACCTACCACAGTGCCCCACTACTTTTAGAGATGGAGTCTCGCTGTGGCTCAGGCTGCTCTTAAACTTGTGAGCTCAGGCAATTCCTTCCACCCCTCCTTGGCCTCCTTGAGTGCTGGGATTATAGGCATGTGCCACCATGACCGGCCCCTTGCCCTTATTTCTTAATTACTATACCCTCTCACACTTCATATTAGGTCATTAATGTGAAGTTTATCTGATTTCACATCAAAAGTTTAGTTTATTATATCTCCAACAAGAAGTAGTATGATTTTCTTTCTTTTTTTTTTTTTTTTGAGACAAGAGTCTCACTATGTCACCCTTGGTAGAGTGCTGTGACATCACAGCTCACAGCAACCTCAAACTCTTGGACTCAAGCGATTCTCTTGTCTCAGCCTCCCAAGTAGCTGGGACTACTGGTGCCTGCCACAAGCCTGGCCATTTTTTTTGTAGCATTTGTCGCTGTTTAGCAGGCCTGGGCTGGATTTGAACCTGCCTGCCTCGATGTATGTAGCCAGCACCCTAACCAGTGAGCTATGGGCGCCAAGCCAAGAAGTAGTACAATTAATGAAACTGTGCACCTAAACTTTGGACACAGTTTTGCCATCTCTCTCTTTTTTTTTTTTTTTTTTAATTAAATCATAGCTGCATACATTAGTGCAATCAAGGGGTACAATGTGCTGGTTTCATATACAATCTGAAATGTTTTCATCAAACTGTTTAACATAGCCTTCATGGCATTTTCTTAGTTATTGTATGA